>JANHGN010024402.1:0-22161 GCA_024605025.1 Megaceryle maxima
ACCTAAACACTTTACTCAGCAATACAGCTTGCACTTCACAGCCAGGTATCCAAAAGAAAACAAACCCCCACATGGATACTAAAATAAGAATCAAAAATAAGATTATGCCCCACTTATGTGACTAATATTAATATAAAGTGTCTGCTCATGGAGTGGGGTTTTTTGATGTTTAATTGGTCACATAAAATACTGCAGTCAGTTCATACTTCACCTATGCTGGTGGGTTCTACTACATACAAAAAATTCATACCAAGTTGTTCAAGTTGATGAAAATTTTTTAATTTTGTGTGTGGCCTCTTTTCAGTTTACTTCATTTTACTTGTAGTCAGTAAAAAGTCGTATTAAATTATGGCTAATACAGAACAGTTACTAGGGAATATAAGAATATCTACCAGAGGAGTTTTGTATGAAAATAATATACAGTTTTGGTTCTCATATCATCTCTTGCCCGTCCATAAGAATAATGCTGCAGAGGCTCATGCTGATTCAAAGGCTTTTTGTCCTGCAGGATGGGATTTTTCTTACTGGAGGGATTTCACATACAGGTAAAATCAGTTCTACTGGGTTGCATGGTTCCTATTCTGGTACTCATCTTTAACGGACACATTCCCCTAGCAAATTCAAAATTAAAAACGGTCTCACTTTGCCAATTCAGAAGGACCAGTAAGAAGTCTCCATTCCTTGGCAGCTGAGTTATGTGTGAACTATATTAACACGGGACAACAGAAGCCAAAGTGACAGAATTTCCTCAGAAGAAATACTGCTCTCACAAACAAACAAAACCCACACACACCCTGAAAAAAAACAAAACAAAACAAAACCAAACCAAACCACACCAAGAAACCAAGATCCTTTTATGCAGTAGTCCATGCTATCTGACAAAGGGCAACTATTTGTCTTTTCTTCTGAGTGATGAAATCTGGTAAAAGTGCAATACCACATCCCTACAGTATTGTGCAATTGTTAATTTTTGGAATCTTGCTCAGACTCACCCAAGAGTGTGAAGGAGCGTTTGTGACAGTCCCCAGCAAGGAGGTAGCTGCAATCCCCAGCAAAATTGTAGAAAGAACCATCAAAAGTTTTGATGTGACCATTCCCAAAAAGGCTGCAGCGGGAGACTGATACCTCCTGAAGCAAAGCAGCCGATGATCCTGGATATCAAAACACAACATAACTTGCAATGTAAAACAATCCTTTTGTAGTTCAAAACTGTATCTGCTGGAATTCATCACCATTAATTATTATGTATCCTGGACCTTTATCACTAGCTTCCCGGCAGACTGCATGCCTGGCATGACAGTCCATAGGATCAAGCAGGGGTTTTTTTTTTACTATATGCACTAATGAAATTACTTTTTGCTTTCTTTCTAATGGCCCAAATCTTGTATGTGTATGTGTCTCTTCAGTCCTGATCCTTTGAGGAATGCCATGCTTTCGTTCACTCGGGCCTGCCTGCAATCTCATTAACATCAACAGGCTTTGCAGTAGCAAAGCCCCATAGTTTGTTCAGCCAAACATCACTGACTTCAGGGAGTCTTGTGACTTCACGCAGTGCTTGCTACACGCAGTGCTTGTTGCAAGAGCCAAAAGGAGTAAATCTTTTGATGTCTCCAGTGTAATGAAAATATTGCCCGAGCCGGGGCTGCAGGACAAGATGGGGGGTTAAAAAAACAAAAGGGGGCGGGGGGGGAATCTTACAGAAGAAACAGTGAAAATGCATTATAGTTCCAAGATTACAGAAAATAAACACGCTTTCCTACCTGGTATTACAGGGGCCAGCAGTAGGTTTGTTAGCAGCACTGCCAAGATGAGCATCTGTCAAACACCAGAGAGATTAAAATACTCTTAGTTTGGGGTGTATAGTCTGTTTTACAGCAACTCATCATT
The DNA here is from genome assembly GCA_024605025.1 of Megaceryle maxima. NCBI lineage: Eukaryota > Metazoa > Chordata > Aves > Coraciiformes > Cerylidae > Megaceryle > Megaceryle maxima. The sequence goes on from JANHGN010024402.1 coordinate 1,888, forward strand.
TTCTATGCATTCTTTATAAAAGGTTCGGTTTGAGGTTCTGGTTTTGAGGTTTCGGAAAGCCATCACCCACGCAGGCTTTCGCGGTAATGCAGGCATCCGCCCACGCTTCTCCAAGGAGGTGCCGGTCTCGTCCCGCTCAGTGAAGCTCTGCGGCCCCGGCAGCGGCTGTCCCTGCTCGGCGGGGCCCGGCAGCGGCCCCGGGAACAGTAACAAAGCGATTCATTCGTTCTCCCCGGTGAAACGATCAGCAGGCGCTAGGGAGAGAGGCGCTATTTCCGTAGGCGATTATTTTACGGCGCGACTAAATTTCGAGGAAAGGAGGGTTACTCGAAAAGAGGGAAAGATAGAGGGAGTGAGAGAGGGAGGAAGAGAAAGATAACGAGAAAAGGTTCTCACCACCGTGGAACCAGCGATGTCTCACTGGGTCGGTCCACGTCTTCAGTTCTTCGGTGGTGGGTGCACACCCATCAATATTTTTCTGTCCCTTGGGATATTTGGGTGGCATTCCCAACTTCCACAGGAAGCGGTGTGGATTTGCAAGAGCCCCACGAGCTCGCCTGCCCCCCGCCTCCCCCCTGGCGCGGTAAGCAGCAGCACTTAACCGAAGAAAAGGCATCGAGTCCCACCTATGCAGAGCTTCTCCCTTCCTTTTGTTAAAGCCTCTCAGCCAGGAGCCAAAGGGGGAGCACGCAGACATTAGGAGCCATCGACACCTCTCCCCTCCAGACAGGGCTTTCCAGATCATAGCACCACACAAGGTTTGAGGCACACAATAGCCGGGCCCTTAGAGTAATCTAGGAGAATAGCTATTCTTTGTTCACATTTTCACTTCCCATTGCAGGGAAACATGGTCTACCTCCACAAGAAAGGCAACCCAACATAGACACATAGTCGGATTTACCCGAGTTCACATTGTGCACACACAAAGGCCTTCAACTGGCACAAAGAAGCACTCCAGACTGGATCAGCCAGCTTGGCTCCAGTAGAAGTCACCTCTGATGCACAAGATTTGCATCCTGCCCAAACATCTACAAACGGAAAGAATCTGCAGGTTTTGCACAAGCCAACAGGTCTGGCTGACAGACCATTATAACCACATGGTTATAATCCACTGATTTCAGAGTGAAAATATGCTTGAGATAAGGGGCAAGAAGCAAAGAGAGAAAATTGTGCACTAACCAGAAATCCAGGGAGAAAACTTCCATTCATCAAAATCAGTTTTAGTGTTGCCTCCTGCTTTGTACAACCAAAGCACCAGCCTTTGTTCTCCATATGCCTATAAACTACTGCCAGGTCTTTAAAAATAATATTAGGATATGAGTGTCATGCAGATGGTGAAGAACAGATGTGTTCCATGGCACGACAGTAACAGGAAGGGGATGAAAGCTGTGGGGAGCTCCATCTGAGTTAATTTCAGGGACCGTATAAGCAACTAGAGCAGTTTAAATATACCATACTTAATATATTAATGCCAGGAGACCAGACACACCTTTCCCTAAGAGAACCCTGCAATTAAAGGCTAGACGTTTTGCAAAGACAAATTCTGATCTCAGTTTCCAGACGCACACTTCTTATTGATGTCAATTATGCAGGTCCAGTTCACAGCCACAGAAATAAACCCTGAGCTTGCCTTATTTACAAAAGATGAGAAAAGAAAGATCTCTTATAAAACCCAGTCTAATACAATGCTGAAAATGATCATCTGACATAAGGCTGTTACTGCTGCAAGATAGCTAAGAAGTGCCAACTGCCTGGGAATGTGACTACAAAGTAATGGTAAAGAAAACAATAGGCATTATTCTCAGATTACACACTTGCTAGTGTATTTTTAGTGCATGCATTGTGTTATTGTGACAGAATCAGATATTGCTTTCCTTGGTTAACCCTTCAGTTTTACAAGGCAGGCAAAGAAAAAAAATACAGAATAAAACCTTCCTTTCAGACCCGTTCCACCTCCCTGTCTGTTCTAAACTGCAGACTTGAAGTTTTCCCCAATTCTAATAGAGCAGGTGCCACTAAAAAGAAAAATCAGAATACAATCTAGTAAGATCTGACAGTATACAAGTCTCTCTAAGTTTATCACTGGCTTAATTAGAAATTAATGTACCTTCTTCTGTGCGAGATTCCTCTTGCACATGAACAAGAGGCTCCTCCAGTTGCCACCTACAGCCTACAACACCATTGTTCCCGGGTTCCTTCAGAAGACAGGACTGGAATGGCTTTGGTCTGAAATTTCTTGTTTTTGTACAAGCCAGGAACTCTTGTTAATTTGAAAGGAAAGATAAAGACCAAACGTCACATCCGTCTGATTCTCAAGACAATAGATTAAATTGCTATCGTATAAATCAGTAGCTTTAATTGCCAGAAAGTTACAATGAGGGGAAATAGTTTTTAAAACTTACATGACATATGTCTTTGAAATACATTTTGCATGTGTATGTGTGACAAATCTCACCGGCTGAGCCAATAGGAAGCATATTTATTTGAAAGACTGTTATTGAAGAGGCACAGTGGGATGCTCCATACCTCAAAACCACAGGCATGTAGGATTTTTTTCCTGCGAACAACTGCTTTAAAGAAGAAAAAATTCAGAGCTAGTAATAACCTCATTCTGTTCTCCAGGTACAAATATATCTGAATGTTGTCACATTCTAGTAGATCAACACATTGAGTGCTTGAATTTGCAAACCTTCCGTCACAGTTTAGGGTCAGGGCAGCCCCTTAGACCTATAACAGATGCTCTCAGTTAACCCCCCTCCCTCCCCACAGGGGAAGGGAATAAGGGAGAGAGACTCAGTGATTAGAAAAGGAAACTAGGACAGCTTTAATGAGCATAATAATAATAATGGAATATATACAAAACCAGCATCAAACCCAACCCCCTGATGGTAATTACATCACCATCACCACTGATGGCAGGCACCAGGGGAGTCCCAGCCTGGGCCCCGCAGAAGACGGAAGCTTTGCTCAGGAGCTGGATTCTGGTACCGGGTCTGAGCAAAGCTGGCAAAGTGGGGCAAGAGGGCAAGAGGTGAGCAAGACCCTCCTGCTCCTCCCTGCAGGTGCCGCCTTTCACTTTCTGCACCCCCCGATGTGGTGCACAGGGTCCAGCAGTGCCCTTGGTCTGCACCCCACCCCTTAGTACCAACTCTGACCATGGAGCGTTATCAGTGCCTGGGAAAACAGGCTGCTGACTTCAGAAAGTGCAGCTAGTTAGAACTGAGCTGAAAAGTAAAATCACCAAACAGAATCATCTCTGGTCTCACTCAAACCAGGACACCTTTACAGAGGTACCCTATGGAACAATGGATGCTAACAAGTTAATCATGCACATACTTGTTTATAGAGGTGGGCACAAGCTCTGTGGGCATAGGTACAGCACTGAGCAAAAAATGCAGAGCAGATGACATTTTACTTTTCTTTCAGTGTCCCATGTATAATATTTTCAATAGCTACTAGTGATAAAAAAGGGGTTATGGAGGCAACACACTTCTCCATAAATCCTATTTTGCCACTAGCTCTCAGAATCAGGTCCTTACTTTAAACCAAGAAAAACAATGCAAAACAATGAAAATATGCCTCCTGAGAATCCCCAGCAGGCCTGTCTGTCTTACGCACAAGCAATTCTGAGAATGAAGCGAGTAAAATCCCTGCAAACAATTTCCCTTTTCATTTCTACAGATTTCTAGGTTGATACTCGCAGAATGGCGATGGATTATTTTTGAGATGATTTAGGTGACGAATCTTCTTAGGTTGAGGAGTTAAAATAATACAAATAATAAATTGTTAGCGATACTTCTGAGAACTCTTCAGAACATCTGATGTTAAACTGTAGAGAGGCACTACAGCTACCAAGTAACAGAAAGAAACAAATTTTTTTTTTTTTTTCCTTCAAGTGGAAGGAAACAAAAAGATTTTAAAATGAAGACTTTTCATCAGGATCTTCTCAGGCAGATGCTCCTGCCTTTTCTCCACTAGCAGTAAGGTTTGCCTCACTCTCATTCATGGCAATGCAAGGCCCACACCTGACAGCAGCTGGAAAGATTTTGAGGAACATACAAGGAAATGCCCTACATGTGCAGAAGCTTGGCGTCCACTACAGTCATGGTATTTGCTGTGCTCCATGGATGTAGCTCCAGTGCACTGCAGTCCTAGCAATCCCTGCGGCTCAAGGAAGTCCTGGTAAAGGACAGTACCATATTCCAATGGCTTATGCCCAAAAGTGCTCTTCTGCATTTGTAAAGGAGTAATATTGATGGGAAAAAAAATAAGCAAGTCAAAGTCTTGAAAAAACGATTCTTTGGCATTTTTGCATTAGAAGGCACAGCAGCAAAAGCTGGGAACCTCTAGAGAGAGGAACCAGTAAGTATTGAGCCTCTCACCCTGCTGAAATCTGCAGGCTAGGTTTTACCCAGGCTAAACCAGATGTGACTCTATAGAGAGAGCTAAAAACCTTTCATATGAAACTGCCCTCAAAGCTGAGGTTACAGCTGAGTAACATGTAGAAATGGGGCAACAGCAGAGACAACAGGCATGATGCCTCTTATTTTTCTCTTAGCCTCACTACTTCTGGTTTTCTATTAACACAGAGGAATAGCATTGACTGGGAGTCATTCTCTCCTCTTGCATCCAGCTGCCAACTCTCAGCAGGTTCATACCTCCAAGAGCCTGAGCATTAGTGATCACAGAGACATGTTCTCAAAACCTTTCATTGATGGAACCCCAGTATTATTGAGGATATGAGGAATGAGATAGGCTATCACCAGTCTTTTGTCTTCTCTATTTTAATCCTTTCAGTGCCTGAACCCCAAGTACGTCCCTTCATTTGATAATTTCTTCTTGCAATTCTAAATCTAACAGGTAGCTTTGATTCAATCTTTTTTTGTTTGGCCCACGCAGAAGATAGAATGAGAATACATTAAGTGTTTTGTTTTTTTTTTAAATACAAACATTTCTGTTTTTTTTTCCATAGTGATTTCTTGATTGTTATTATAAAAAGGGGCCAGTTCTTCAAGAACACAGGATTGTTTAGTCTGTAATCATGATGGATGGCCAAGGTCTTCCTTTATTAGCCTTCACACCCTGACGAGCTTTATCTGGAGCACCAGTGAGGGAGAGAGCAAACCATACAAAAGTCTGAGCACAACACAAGGTGTTTCAGAGAGGAACAGGCTGCAGGCAGGTTACTGAACCTGGACTGAGCCTCTGAAGTCCACAGGCGCTTGTCTGCCTGATCAGAATCTTGGTCTACACCAGGACACATTTTGTGACGTGCACTGGCAATGTTTAATAGATGGTTTGGATAAGTCAGACATCATGACACCTCTTAAATGTCTTAGAAACCTTGGGGGACACGGCAAAGAAAATTGAGAGAGACACCCAAAGCAAAAACTTCCTTTTCCCCTCCTGGCTCTATTTGCTCCCCCCTAAAAAAAGGGAAATGGTAAAGAGCACGTTTATTGGCTGATGTTGTGCATTGTTCCAGTACAAAGCTTGGTGATGCCTGGGTAGATTCGATGTAATTTTCCAAATAATACACCTGAGAAACAGGAAGAAACATATAAAGGACTATGAACTGTTGCTGGGAAGCCTCCTATAGCCAGTTCCTGGAACAGAATAGGAAGGACTGCTGAAAAAAAATTATCTGTAATAAATGCTTCCCATTGCTTTGTTCAAATGCTAAGTCACATGCAACAAGTCCAATGTTTCTGTGGTGGGTTGACCCTGTCTAGATGCCAGGTGCCCAGCAAAGCCACTCTATCAGTCCCCTCCTCAGCTGGACAGGGGAAAGAAAACATAACAAAAGGCTCATGGGTCAAGATAAGGACAGGGAGAGATCATTCACGAATTACTGTCTCAGGCAAAAAAAAAAAAAAACCAAAAAACCCAACTTGGGGAAAAATTTAATTACCAGACAAAACCAGAGTAGGATAATAAGAAGATCAAAACTAAATTTTAGATTACCTTTCCCCCACCCATTCCTTCTTCCTGGGCTCAACTTCACTCCCAATATTCTGTACTTTCTCCCCACCAGCGGCACAGGGGGACAGGGAATGGGGCTCGTGGTCAGTTTATCACATGTCTCTGCTGCTCCTTCCTCCTTTGAGGGAGGACTCCTCACACTCTTCCCCTGCTCCAGCCTGGGGTCCCTCCCACAGGAGACACTTCTCCAAGACATTCTCCAACTTGAGTCCTTCCCACAGACTACAGTTTTTCATGAACTGCCCCCACATGGGTCCCTTCCATGGAGTTCAGTTGTTCAGGAACAAACTGCTCCAGCAGAGATCCCCCTGAGATCACAAATCCTGCCAGCAAACCTGCTCCAGGATGGGATTCTCTCTCCACGGGTCCTCCCAGGAGCCTGCCCCAGTGCAGGGTCTCCACAGGATCACAGCCTCTATCAGGCACATCCACCTACTCCAGCATCAAGTCCTCCCTGGGCTGCAGGTGGATATCTGCTCCACCATTAACCTCCATGGGCTGCAGGAGGACAGCCTGACTGACCATGGCCTTCACAACAGGCTGCAGGGGATTCTCTGTAGTAAGAACATTTATTTACTTACCTTTTTTTTTTTTTTTTTTTTTTTAAAAAAAAAAAGAGGGAAACTAACCAGTCTAGGATGTCAACACATAAACCTTAATAGAGCCAACTAATCTGAAGATTTCAGCCTGATTCTGTCCCTGCTGTAAGCATGTGGAGTTGAAGTACTCTATTCCGGACAAAGCTGGTTTCCATAAGCATTACTTAATTTCTGCAGGCAAAGGCATTCATTGATTGATTGATTTTTTTAGGTCTAAAAAGTGTTCTTAGCATCTTAAGTAAACTGAAATCCCAAATGCCACATCCTCAGATGGCACACACAAAAGAAAAAAAAAATAATCAAGGATGGTGCACTTTGAAGTGTAGGAAATGACATGCCTCAAATCAGCAGAAAGCTCTTCAGCAGAGACTCATGGGGAAGGAAGCCATGGTGCTTTGTTTCTCAGAAGCAGTCAAGAAAAAGAGAGAATTGCAGGAAATGGGTAAGGAGGAAACAAACATCATTATGCCATCCAAGTACAAAGTATACATAACCACAAAGTACTTAGCCAAGCTACCTCAAATACAAGTGAAATTCTTAAGGAGAGAAAAAGGGAAAAAAAAAAAAATTAGAGATAGGAAGCAACTTCTCTGCAAGGAGAAGAAATTTCCTATCTTAGACAATCCAAGAAGGAAAGCATGAGGAGCATCTACCATATCACAAATGACACAGAGAAGATAAAAAGAAAGAAGTATTCATCATTTCTCCCAGTGTAAAGGCTGAGAGAAGTCAGATTCTCCAGGAGTTGCCTTTAAAGCACATAACTAGGCAGCCTCAGCACACATCACTGTGTCAAAAAGGAGTCAGAAGGGCTGGTCCATCACAGGGATGGATCAAATAATGAATCAGTTTGTGGCTTAGACAATCTTTACCCTGTTGAGTGCTGGAAGCAGAAATCCCATCCTTTAATGTTACACTTCACGTCTTACAACTCTTTTCCTAAAAAAAGAGCTGTTAGCCACTAGAATTCTACTTTTTTATTTTCTTGTCAAAACAACCCAGTAAAACCCAAGACAGCTTTCTTTACCCTAGTCTGCAGGAAAGTACATCTCAGTGGTTTTTTTGCAACTGAGATTCATATTAACTTTTCCATTAGTGATCCAACAGTGAAACTCAGCATAGGCACCGATGAATAAGCTAAAATAAGAATCATTGCAAACAGTTCTGAAAATAAGAGCATCCCATGACAGTTCCTGAAAGCCCAGAGAAGCAGGCCAGAAATAACACAGGGCACAGGCAAAGTTACTTCTTCATCCCCTCTGACCTTCCCCATTCCCAAGATAAAAGAAAGAGGCCACCACAGGAAATAAATAAATAAAAACCTAAACAAAACAAAGCTACACACACAAGATTATCATCTGGTTATCCCACATAACTTGAGCTATTCCTGGAACCAGGGAACTAGGCATGCACTAGCAGTGCAGCACAGTAACAGAGGTAGATGCTCATCGGGGCTGTCCCCTGTCCCCGAGCAGGGCAGTAGCAGTGCCTGCTTGCCCTTGAAGCCGCATGCCACCCCTCTGCCACTTCTGTGCCATGTTGAGGGACTCCTCAGCAAGGCAAGATGGACACCTAAGATGCGTCACAACAAGAAAGATGGAGCCGTGATCTGTCCCTGTGGCAGCTGCCTGAGCAGGGCTGTTTGCTGTACGCAGCAGTGTAAAATAAATCTCAGTAAGAAGTAGCAGAACATGTTTCTTTGAAACGCACAGAAAGTCTACTCTGAGAGCTAAACATTGCCATTGGCTCTAGTCCCGTGTGAATTGCAGGGGCTTCAGTGCATTTTTGGGGTCATCGGTGCTCAGTTTCTCCTCCTGGCACAGTTAACGATAAATGGTTTAAAGAAAGACACTCCTCAGAGGAGGCTGGAGGCACCAAATACTTGTATTGTGCGTTTGTAACCCCTCACCCTCAAGACGTCGTTCCACACACTGGGAAGCTCACAAACACTTGGGTGCTTTCCCTCCTAACCATGCAACCCATCAGAGGATGGCATTATTAAAGATAACCCTTCTTTCTACCACTGAACTACTCCCCTGGCAGCAAGTTCACATGATTTCCAGTTTCACAGCCTTCCTCAGAGTTGTCTTTGTAGTGAGTGAGCAAGGCTCTTTGGTGCTACCCTGCATAAAGCTCTTCAGCATAGCTGCCAGGCCACCAGACTACAAACCTGCCACACAGCAGCCTGACGTGGGGGCTTAGGAGTCAAGGAGCATCCTGTAAGCACCGTGATCTGCAGCATAACATCAAAGCAAAATACTCACCCCGCTCCAGTACAGTGATGCTATACTGTCTCTAGGAAGTAAGAGTACTATAGCTGAAGGACGATATCTTCAGCTGGTGCCAACTGGTACCACTCTGCTGAAGCCAGTGACTCGACTCCAGTCAAAAGCCAAAAGCCTCATCAATTTGCATTACATTACAAAGAGTTACCAGACACAGAATGAAAGGGCAGGAGAAAGATTCTTTTTCTCCTGGTCTATGGACAATTTATCCCTTACGTAAGTAAGGCATCACCTTGAGGATATACCCCTGATTGTACCTTCTAGATGCTAGTGCAAGTCTCAGCATTCCCAGGAAGGTGATGCTCCTTCACCAGAACGGCACAGCCTGGGAGGGCATCACCCATTTTCAGTCTCCTCCTGTAAGAATTTGGAAGCAGTTGCTCACAGCTTTCTCTTTTGTTTGTTAATGTCTTAAGCCTCCACCCCGGACTGAAATTCCCTGCATACAAAGAATCAGTTAAGGCCAATTCAGCAATTGCCCCCCCTCCTCTGGAATTCTGATTTGCATATTCCTCCCCCCCCCCCTTTTTTTCCCAACTAGTCAAAACTCTAGCCTTATTGCTTTACACAGCATATTTACAGGCATAAGATTTTCTAAGTAGGGTACTCAACAAATACATGCTATTCTCTTTATTTATCCCACAGTTACCCTGGGGGGTGTTTACTATTCATCTAGCCTTTTCCAGACAGAGAAAACATTTCAGCATCCTCATCATACCTTAACATCAGGGCTGACACCAGACACTAACCAGTCAACCACCATAGTATCACCATTAGGCTTCTGAAGAAAAAAACAAAACAAAACAAACAACTCCACATACAACGCAAGGGAATTTTTCCATTACATTAATAAGAGAATATGAGAGCCTGAATTCAGCATGACATCATGCCAGTTTTCAAAATCCATGCTTTAAAAGCAGTTAAACCCTCCCTCTGGAATTAAATTGGTCAAAATGCCTGGCTGCTAAAATGCCTTTAAATGAAACCATGAAAAATATGACGAGATAACACTTGTGGGCTGCAGTAACAATTCACCTTGTATCGCCAGGAATATATAATTCACCAAATTAGACAAAGGCACCCTCAGATACATTCCAAGATCTCCAAAACTCCTTTATATGGAAAATGTCCTCAGTTGTTTTTTTAACTGAAATATCTGGAGTTTGGTAAGCTTGCAAGATTAACAGTTTAAAAATAAATAAATAAATTTAGAAATCACTCTTGATAGATGACCCTGGAGCAAAGGCAGGAGAAGGACAACAGAAGAGGAACATAGCTTTGAGTGGACACCAGACAAAATAACTCCACCACTGTGCTCTTCATTCAGGCAGGAAGGGGGAGAATCAAAGTGTATTATTAACCCCAAAGTGATTAAGCAGTATGAATGCACTATGAACGTATGCGTGCACAAATATACACCAGTATATGCACCCACCTGCATATACTTATCACCAATTACATTTGCTCTGACAGGAAAATGTTAATGCACTGAGAAGGATGCAGAAGTAAACAGGCATGGCCAAAAGATGGGAAATATCCTCTTAGGGTGGGTAGACAGTTAAAAAAAAAAAGTGGGGGCGGGGGGGGAGAAGAAAGTCATCTTTCTCGGAATGCCTTGATTTTTTAGTTCTTACCGCTAACATCTGGATTTTAATTGCCTATCTTGCAAGTGTCCCTGCTTTTGTTCCTAAAAGCCAATTGCCTGTCAGTATAAATCCACTTATTTCAGCAGTTATGACACTAGAAGCAAGTGCCATAGTTTGCCAGATGAGATTTAAATAGGATCAGTGGTTATTTTTGCGGTGAGGCTGTACCTTCACAGAAGGCAGCAAACACAGATATTGCTGCTGCTGCTGCTTTACAGTTTGAGAAGGAATTCCATCCCTCTCCCCTTCTGTAATGAGACAGGAACCATAGTTTCTGTATTTGCATCACAAGTGTGGAAGCAGGAATAAATTAATTAAGGTTTTCTGCTCTGTGCACAGAGCTGGTCTAAAGTCCTAGGAGGTTTACTAATGATGGAATTTACTAATGACAGACTTCCTGAAATGCTCCTGCAAGAGCACAAGTTTCCACCCAGGGTCACAAATGTTAAACATCTTTCTACTGCCCAAGTGAGACAGCATCCTGAGCCAACTGGAGCTTCTGTGTTCAAGGCTGACCCCTGTAGGATTGTCCCAATTATTTTTTCAACTAGAATGCCACCAGCATTCATTTGATGTTTCAAACCAGTAGGGTTGTTAGTAAACTGTTCCAATGCCACACCACGTTAGAAATACATGCTGTGCTGTGAACTCAGGTTGCAGCTGGCCCAGATGCCGTGGATTCAGAGAGTGGATTATATGAAAACTTAAGAAACATCTATTACACATTTTCTCCACATACCTGCCCAGACAGTGAGTTCAATCCAGTTCTCCACCATCCACTTAAGTTAAATCAACTGAGCTCCCAGACTGTCTCCCTAAAGCACCTTTTTCCCCCACTTGAAATGGTTTCATGGCTCATTTCTCGCTTTCTCTGGAGAGCAGAACTAGAGGCAGGTTTAAATACTTAACACTGCTGTTATCCCTTACAAACACAACACTGTCTCTCTGGTCCACACCTCTCCCTCCCCTCACCAGCATCTTCTACCAGATCACCATGTTAAATAGCATAAGGTAGAGATAGATGCTATCAAGACTCTACCTTCTCAGGTGGATGCTTGTCACATGTAATCAATGTGATGGACATGCAGTGGTTGGGGTTTTTTTTTGCATCATTACAGGTTTTCTAGTCACCCAAATGATGTTATGCAAACCTTAAAGGTGCCCAAATATGTTGTATTAATAGTATTTGCCAAAGCTGTGATCTTACTAAAGCTTTATAAGGTTTGTTAGACATGATCTATTTTTTATGAAACCACCAACATTCATAAAAAGCTCAAGTAGCATAAAGTAACTACTAACCTATCCAGATCATTCCACACTTCCAAGTATAAGTTATTTGGCCTTGTTGGTTTAAAATATCTAATTGGAATTTATAATGACACTTGTCAAGAGAATGCTAGATGCTGACTGCTCTTGTAAGTAACAAAATAACAAAATTAAAAAAAAAAAGTAATCTTGTAATTTCCTAAAGAAACTCTTCATATTCAGAACAAGTTATTTAGACATAAGACCAGGTTATATTAGTGTTGTCAAAGTACAGGTGACCAGAAATACCAATCAGCAAGGGAGATCTTATCCATTAAAATATTTTTTCCGTTGATTTCAACTTTGCTGAGACTCCAACTTTGACATCTCTACTAGAGATTCAATCACTATATTCATACTGCCCTTCACTTACTAAAATATTTATATATGCTTTCAGGCTCCTTGACTTAATTCTCTTTTGATTATGGGCTTCAAAAAGGAAATTTCTCTGACTAAATGCTACTATAAACTTTCTAGGGTCAGGAAACTTCTGCACACAAACAAAAACATTGTAAAAGGTTGGGAAGAGTGCTATGAACTAAACCTAATTGCACAGAGACGCCAGTTCCCATTGAAGAAGATGGAGCTTTTGAAGGTCTCCACCAGGAAGAGTAGTCTCCAAGACTTGGTCTTGATCCGCAGAGGTGCATTACACTGTGCTAAGGGGAGCCAGAATTTTACATTAAATGTTTGTTCCATTTTCTTAATAATTTTTTTAAAAAGAAAGATTGTGTATGAATGTGACTTGTATTTAACTTATTTTTCTAATGCTGAGCAACAACTCTAATAACAAGCAGATCGTTAAGACAAAGTCACGCGTTTCTCTTTCTGAAACGCTGATTTACCCCAGTACAAGACAGAGCATGTTACTCATTGTGGAGGACAATTAAGTCGCAGAAACATTCACTGCTCACTGGGAACAATTGGCACCATTATGTGATCAACAAATGTATGTCTTATGCACATTCCCCACCATCCTTCCCCCCCCCCCGCAGCCATCTAATATAAGCAGAGGATAAAAAAAACAAACCTCAGATTGGGAAATTTGCCTCTGGTTCCTGTTTTGTCCTCACCTATTGGGATACAGTACATATCCTAAATTTACAAGATTAATACAAGAACAATGAAATTCTATAGTAATAATTAGTTCTCTCATATGCCTTTGGATTTTTTCCTAACACCCCAAATTAGCATTTACAAAGCTTTCTGCAGAAACGCAAAGGGCATAATACTATTTACTTCAGTATGAAAAACAAAGCTGAGAAATTCACAAGATCTCCCAATCCCCATATCTGGCATTCAAATAAAAGATAAAACCCTCCAAATACTATGACACTCAAAAATATCATCAGGCAATGCAGATGAGGGAGGTGTCTCCAACTGGACTGTTCCAAAAAAGTATGGAATTTTATGTTAAATTGCATTAAAAATATAAAAAAAAATACTGTATCTTCCTTATCCATGTTTCATTGCTTGACACAATGCTGGTCATAAATTGTTCTGAAAGCATGAAACAGTTAAAAACTGTGATTACTTAAGCAAAAGTAATCAGAATATATTCTTTTTTCCTTCCATTGCTTAGCAGAAAAATGCATGGTATTTAGAAGGACCGGTGCCCGAGGACATACACAAGCACGGATATATCTGTGTTTTTTGTTTATTTGCTTTTTACTTTTGTTCACATCCTTCTTCTGATTCGTTTTTCCCTATTCACAGCACAGGCTGAGCAGCCTCCTTGCTGGTTTTGAAGCTAAACACATAGAAACAGCATTGTAAATAGGTTCCAATGCACATACAGAAATGAGCTATTGATCCCCACAGTCTGACATGATTTTTTGCAAGGTGGGATTCAAGGATGGATATGGAGAGATCTCAGGAAGGTTAGGGTAGATTGTATAGCGTGTATGACACTGTCAAAAAACCAGTATAATTTGAACCTCCTGGGCTGAGAGAAGAGTAGATGCACCTTTTAGTCCCACTGTTCAGGTTCATCACCGTGGTGCTGGCAACACCTTCCTCGCTCTTTCCCATTTCACCTTTCAACACAGAGCATGAAGCTATCTTCCCTCAAATTTCATTTGGAAAATGAATGCTAAAGGTTTCCAAAAGTTAACTAAATAGTCTGGCTGAAGGCGAGTTAACGTTAACACATTGTTACATAATTAATACAGACTATTTAATTAACATGCTGTGACACAGATTCATCGTTCCATGTATTACTCTATTTTTTTCCTCTCCTTCCTGGATTTGAGAAATACATCCTAGGTCACGTCATCACTCTCAGAAGGACAGGCAGGCAGAGACACACACCATAGGTATTGGTATCACATGTGCCACTACTAATTGCATAAAGATAATGCTACAGCAATTACAGTGGTGGCAGCAGTGTCAAAACTGATTCCAAGGAGGTTTTATACTCAATTAAAGTAGTGGATGCTTACAACTTATAATCAACATCATAAGCCAAATAAATTAATTGCTGCTTTAATGGTAGAACCATCAATTACTCTATACAGGATAATGGCAAAAATTGAATAACTTCTCTGTAAGTAAAAATAAAAAATTGAAAACATTTTATATCTATTATGAAATATATTACAATATAGGCATTTGTTTGGGGAAATTAAAAAACAAAAACCCCTTTAAATTATCCAGAAACATTGCATTTTAGATCAGGAGCACAGTCACATCTCATTTAATAAAAGATGAAACTCAGTTCTTATAAGCACATACTGATTTTCTTCTAGACTCAAGAGCATTGAGACTATTACATGTAACTACAATTGGAAAGACATCCTGCAGCAAGTGTTTTATTTATGGAGAGGGAAGAAAAAGACTTCCATTACAGACGCCCTAGGAGTACCTACAAGACCACTCATGGACCGGTGTCCTATTATATCACGTACTGTACAAACACAGGACAAAAAAAAAAATCCCTTTCTAAACCCAAAGCATCAGTAGGAAGACCATAGAAAGGACACTTAAGTGAGGTAACTATGCTGAAAATTTTTACAGGTCACTGTAGACTTTAACATGGTTGGGGAATTACTAGCTTTAAAAGTTAAGCTTTAAATATTTTAATACTACTTTTAGCTATTTGTAGCTTCACAGTCTAAAATTTGTAATTTGAGTCAGAGCAAAAGGGCCCGTTTAGAGAAGACAAGGCAAAGAAAGCGTTCCTCAAAGAAAAGCTGAACAACTGAAGTTATTTCCAATAACTGGAGAGAACCAGCTGAGCATCAGTGACTACAAAGTTGCAAAAAGGGCTAAAATGCAGATTTAGTCCCTCCAGAGATGTAAAATTAAAAACATCTGGCTGACATTTGTTAAGCAACAGAAAGCATCTTGTATGCCACATTGATGTGTACAAAGCTCTGTGTTACTGTTAAACTACAGAAGGGCTCTATCCTGAGCACTGTTTCTCAGGCACTGAACTGAAGTTCATGCTGAGCTCCTGCCCATGGGACAAGGCTCTCCCAAATCTCTTGGCTCCTAGTTGATAGCTGAGGATTAACAGCACCAGAAACTAAAATAAAAAGTTTCCTAAATGGATGTACTTTAAGCCCGGTCTGAACTTTATTTATATACACATTTTAATATATATTTAATTCTTTGGCACTTTTAACTGAATCATGTTTTTATGTGTCTAATGAGTATCAGCAACCTCACGTGGGGAGGGGAGGTTTGCAGAATATTGTCCACCCACAGAGGAACAACTGAAGCACCCATTCAGCAGTTACCATCATTGCCTCAACTACAAACCAGTTGATCCTTTTTCACTGATGGTAGCCTGCAAACACAGGAGGAAGCAGGAAGCTCCTGCTCTGTGAGGTGGCTTGGGTGACAAGTGTGAGGAATGAAACATGAAGGTCAGAGGAGAGATGGAAGAAGAGAAGCTGTGGTTATTAGAGGGAAAGAGACGTATGGGCAGAGAATACAGATCCATAGGATATTTAACTCTGCTACTCCTAGCGTTCCCAAAACTATTCATATATATTTAGACATATTTTTTTTTAATCTTCCATCTAGAAAACCTGACATGGGATTAGCAACGTTCCTGTCCTGCCTCCTGATCGAAAGGACAGTGCAGAAGCTCAAAGCCTAGAAATTCCCATTAGACCTATAAAGCTCCATGACCTGGTGATAACTGAGCTAACCAGGAAACAACATTTTTGCCACTTAGAAAACTGTCCATTTCCAAAAATTCTTCATCCCAGTTTGGGAGGCTTACTAGATACTTTAGCTCCCCCACATCCACAGCAGCCTAATCAACAGTGTGCCGACAAACAAGGGAATTGCGCAAGGGAGCAGATAGATACCTAAACCAAATGGGTCACAGCCACAACACATCCTCTGATGGGCTAGCATTTTCCAATGACAATGCTAGAAAGCCTCTGACCAGCTGTACTGGTAACTTGGGAGCCACAGCTCCTGTCAAACAGTTCCACAGGGCCCCTCCTCATCAATTACTTTGCCTAATGGGTACCGCACCAGGAGAACAAGGAAGCTGTTTGAAGGACTCTCACTGGGGACAAAGGAGGGCTTGTGAACGTACCCAGAAGTGTCACAGGCAGGAAGATAAATCTGACACGGATGTTCTGAGCAGAATAATGCTCAAAACAGTTTCTGGTCTGGTTTTATCTGGTTGTTGCTGAACAGTACAAGAGCTGAGCAGTTCAGTGGCATAACAGAATGCGTATACTACTCCCATCGCTTTTCCTGATAGAGATTTCAAAGTGTGATAGCAGGCTGATCTGCTACAGACCCCTGCCTTATCAGGGCACCTGTAAAGAGTGGAACAAGACCTTGATGTTGGTTTGTCTGCAGGAACTGCCAAGGTCATGGCCAAGGATGCTGACCAATACTGGTTTACTAATTTTCGTACTCCTGCTATCTACAGGTAACTTTTGTCTCATCTTTAGTATACACTGTAAACTATATGGAACCAGCACCTTGTTTCTATTGCTAAACTGTACAGCACTTAGCAAAGTGGAGACTGGGTTCACCACTCTGTTACCAACAGCATCAGCACTACACCAGGAAAAAAAAAAAAAAAAAAAAAATAAAATCAAAACTTCAAAACTGAGCTCTACCACATGCACTGAACTTGTCGAGTTTAATCCCATGGAATGGAGGGAAGGTAAAGCCTTTGCAAGTGATGAAAGACACATTCATATCTAGACTAGAGTTTACAGCCATCAAGGAGCTAATCACACAACTGACATAAATCCTAGTCTAGACAAAGCTTTTACACTGGTGAAAGGGTGAAAACACAGTGCAGTAGCATGGAAGAGAGCCTCACACCCTTCTATAACTAAGGCCAAAGAGATTTTAAAGCTGATAAATTTCATCTAAGGCTAGATAAGATTTTAAGCACCCGAGATGCAAGCTGACTTCCACTGTCTTAACATTTCACTGTGACTTAAGCACACAGTCTGTTCAACATCTCTCAGATACAGATCTACCAAATCAACACCAGTTATTTACAAAAATCACTTTGATGTTGGGCCCTAACTCATGCCAGTGTTTTTTAGCTACTACACAGCAGTGATAATGTGGCAGCCCTCAACCCTATTTGCTCGAAGTCCTTCACAGCCTTGTGCACCAAGTCAGCCAGTCCCCCAATTCTTCTCTGACCATTTTAACCAATCTGCACATCCTAGGATGCCTTGTGTGGAAAATAACAGAAACAGCATTGCATCAGGTGAGAAGAGGGAGAGGAGGAGATTAAGAGATGGGGAGAGAACAATAATTCAGCCAAGGCGCTGCATGCCCCACACAGTCACTGCCAGGAAGCCAGAGACTCTGTAATCTTCAGCTGGGGTTAAACAAGCATCCTAAAAAAATTACTTTTAAAAAATGCACATATCTGTACAAAATGGTAATTTAAAAAAAAGATAATCATTGCTCACTGAAAGGTAAGCATGTGCAGCATTAACTTGTTCTCAGCAGTAACCATGGTTAAAGAAATCTTCAGAAACCAGGGACTAACGAGGTAAGGCAATATAAATGCAAACTGCTGAGAAGTGAGAAATGCAGAGCTAAAGACTGCTTTGTGAGGAGGCAGATACCTTAAATCCATCCTGCTTGATGCGAGGCAGGAATAAATCTAAACTTCTATTGCTGCTGTTATACAGGCTGCCTAGCAATTATTTCTGGCCTTCAAAACAGACCATTTGTACCACGATAAGAGAGGAGCACGGAGCAGGAGGCAGTGCAGACAACACCTCAGTGAGGCCAGCCCCAGGCTCCCCAGCTGCCCAAGCTGGGTCCAGCTGGTTCACCAGCACAGCAAATAATGAGAGGAGGCTGGCGAGGAGAAGAAAGAGGGTGCATATCTTCCAAAAAGCAAACATGTTGCATTTCAGAGGAAACTTATGTTCTGAGGACTTCCACCTGTCAGATGCCAGGACTTCTCTGCCTGTCTCCTTGGCTTTCATACTCCTCGTCATGTGTATCACTCTTCTGCAACTTCTGCTGCCATAGACCCAGTCTTTCTGCACTAAGTCTCTTGGCAGGTTTTCAGATACAAAGAAAACATCCTTTCTGACAAGCACAAGCCACTGCAACATCACGAAACCAAGTACAGCAAGGGCCAGATTAAGTGTGAGATTTATTAATACAGATTTTAGGTAAAGCCTTTACCCAATATACAGTGCTAACTTTTCCAGCTCAAGATGTGTCAGGGTGGGGTTGCTCTGAAGCACAACTATATTTGCAAAAAATCACAAATCAGATACCAGTGTAGTAAAATAAAAATGTCTTTAAACTTTTACATTTATTTCCCTAGATTCATTTTCAGTACTGATTCAACACTGATACTAGTATCACTGTGACAAGAGAAGGCGAGTTACATTATTCCAACTGTGCAACCACAATACAAAGTGGTTGCCTCTGGGAAATGTTTTCTATCCACTTTTGAGTATTGAGACTCAAAATGACAAGAACACACCTGGATTTGCATCCAGTGAGAAAGTACTTACTGGGCTGGTGCTGTCTGTGCTGAGAAGCCCTTGAAATGAAAACAAACCAACCACAAATCACACTAATGGGAAGGTTGTCACTTCTGGATTCAACAACAGAAATGAAATATAATAGGGGAAAAGAAATATTGGCTTTATTCCCAGACACAAAAAGTAAATCATCTGCAGAGAGAATGACATTCCTCTCCTCCCCTTCATCCCAAACCAGATCTATGGAAGTGAGCATACCAAAAGTTACCCAACTTTTGACAATGCCACATAAAGAGAGAAAGAAAAGCTGGGCAGAAGGGGAAGCTGTATGTTCTTTGGAGACCATACATACTTACTAAATAGATTATAAAATTATCTACAAAATTTATCAGCTTCCTGTAGTTAAACAGCAAATTACATAATGTCAGCAATACCAAAAATTTCAGTTCAGCTGTAAATTTCCACAGGTTCCTTGGAGAAGCTGAAGGGTCTGCACAGAAGGTATTTTTAAAATAAACAGACAAACATCTATATATATACACACATAGGTCTGAGGACTGAAATACTCCATCCCCCTGACCGACCCAGATTGCAGCAGCCACAGCAAAGCAAAGAGACCCCTCTCAGCTGCATGACCACAGACTGTTAAGGACCGGAACATATTAAATGGTAAACAAACTACCAATACTATCCTCCACAAATACCACATAATTGCAGTTTATTTAGCTTTAGCTTTGTATCATCTAATCCTAGGCTTGAGCCCACGTTGTGTGAAGCATAGGTAGAATCAAGCATTTCAACAATATGTATTTACAAGTGTCCATTCCTATTTAGACATGAAAATAAATGACCTTGAATTAGAAGCGGAGACTTTTTGAACTATGCGTTTCTAATCCAGGTACTCAAATGGGATGTGGAACTTTCCTAAAAGCTTTGCTACCAAGTGGCAGTTGAGCAGTGGAAAACCCAGCTTTTCACACGTTCATTACCTCTGCGGTCAGAAAAGAATAGTTGTGTACTCAGCTCACACAGCCTTCTGAAGAATATATTCCAGTCCTCCAGAGCTCTGGTATCTGGCAAATTTTCAATATCACATACTTGCTGACTATTCTAGTGTGCTCCAGGATAACGCTGAATTATGAACCCAGCCCTCTGCACAAAGTGTTCCCCTATTCTTTTCAAAAGGCTTCCCTCCTCCACCCAGAAAGTTAAAGAAGCAATTCAAGCCCCACTGTGGAAATACCAAGTTTATGCTTTAGCTAAAAGAGGAGTGCAAAGCAAGGAGAACAGGGGTTCACAGAGAAAGAAGGGACAAGCCTGCAGCCCTGACAAGAAGATAGCAGGGAGGGTGCTGAGGCCACATGGAAAAAAGCTGTGCCTCTCATCCTTTCTGTGCAAAGGACCAAGAGCAAAATGATCAGGAAACGACAGTGCTCGGGTCAGAGATAAGCAAGAGAAGCATGAACCTGGAGAAAGCAAAAGAACTTGAAATAAGCAAGTATGC
>JANHGN010024405.1:0-12413 GCA_024605025.1 Megaceryle maxima
GGCCCGACCACTCTCTCAGGAAAGAATTTCTTCCTGATATCCAACCTCAACCTCCCCTGACGCGACTTGAGGCCATTTCCTCTCCTCCTATCATCAGTAATTTGGGAGAAGAGACCAACACCAGCCTCGCTACAAAGGCAGCTGTAGAGAGCAGCAAGGTCTCCTCATATTAAGCAAAACAAAAGGCTTCCCCCCCCCTCCAAATCAACCCAACCCATCCTAGAATCCCTTACCAAAAATCACCTTGTGCCAGCACAAAAACAGTTGGGTTTTTTTTAAAGCATAAATTCAACACGCAAAGAAACTGAAATGCCACTCAAAACTACGTGAGAACTTTTGTTACAGCTTATTTTCATCCTCATTGATTCATTCTGAAACCGCTCATCATTTGGGTTTTAAATACACACGAAAGCAGAGGTGGGTGCAGGGGCCGGCCGGGCACGCTCAGCCAGCTCTGCCTGGAAGACACGGCTCTCTTTGGAAAGGAAACCTGCCCCGAGTTTCTCTTCCCCCACACCCAGCCAGCTCCTGCCGACCCCTTGTCCTCACTCGGCAAAAAGGGGCAGAACTCTTCTCTGTTTCTCTAACTTCTCAGAACACCAAGAATTTCTTCTTTTTTTTTTTTTTTTTTTTGTGGAGTGCTAATAGAAAATAAGGATCTTTTTGTTAAAAAAAAACCCCAACCCAAACTCTGAAAAGCACTTCAGTAAATTGTTTCATTTCCCCCGGCAACCTGGGTTCCTGCTTCTCAGAGCAGCTTCCCTCAAAGCTGGAGGGGTGTGGGGGGGTCAGTGCTCTGGGGGCAGCCCCGGCCGCTCACGGCTCTTGGGCATGGTAACGGGGAGACGAACGCAATTTGTGAGCATCGGTGCTACGGACTGAGCCCGGGGAACTTGTAAAATAAATTAAACAAAAGAAAAGAAAGAAAGAAATAGAAATAAAATAAGGGGGGGTGGGGGAGAGGGAAAAATCTGACAGACGCTGGCAGCTGCCCTTCATCCCTCCCCTTTGTGTGGCATCGCAGGGCAGCGCCGGGCGAAGCGGGAGCCGGGAGCTGCGCGTGCGGCCGGGGAGAGCTGGGGAATGGGGGAGGCTGCAAAGAACAAGAATCCAGTAAATTGACTTTTTCCTCTAATTTGATTAAATAGCGGGAGCTGGGACGGGGAATCGAATGAAGCACGTCTAATAGCCCCCGCGCCATCTGCCAGGGGCTGGCACCTGGCCAGCGTGCGAGGCAGCTGTGCGGCAGTGGAGCGGGTGCCGAGGGGGGGGAGCCCGGCGAGCGGCAGCATCCATTTAATACATCCAGAGTGAAAAGAAGAAGAATAAAATAGCAGGGATAAGCGGACCAGGGTTGCAAAGCAAGGGGGAGTTCCCCTTGCTGCGTATCCGATCTTGTCCTAGTGACAGGGTGAGAGGAACTGGCCTCAGGTTGCCCCAGGGGAGGTTTAGGTTGGAGCTGAGGAACAATTTCTTCCCCTCCAGGCCTGGCCAGGCCTGGCCCAGGCTGCCCAGGGCAGGGGTGGAGTCCCCATGATCCCTGGAGGGGTTTCCAAGCCCCCTGTGGAGCTGTGGTGCTGAGGGCCAGGGGTCAGTGGTGCCCTGGCAGTGCTGGGCTGGATGCAATGATGTGAAAGATCTTTTCTAAACTAAACGATTCTCTGATTCTATGATCCCCCTGCTCTGCCACCCTTGGCCCCCCATCTCCTGTTGGATCCCGGGGAGGGGACCAGGTTTCACCCCTCAAAATCTCCCCCTTCCCCACTCAGCACAGGGTAGGCTGCAAAAAGCCAGCTCTGCTCATCCCCGCGCCGGCCGAGTGAGGAGCGGCCGAGCCCCGCCACGTGCGGGAGAAGCGGCCAAACCAGCGGCCGCCGGCCAAGCGCTGCAGGAAGCGGTAAATCAGCGCCAGGTCCCCGCTCCCCAGCCCACGGCCCCAGCCCTCGCGCTGGCGGCGGCCTCGGGGACCTCCAGGTGAGGTCATTTCCTCCGGTGAAAATTGCCAGCGCGGCGAGAGAGCCGCTTGAAAAGCCCCAGCGCTGGGATTCGAAGGGCTTTGTGGTGGTGGTTTGTTTTTTGTTGAGTTTTTTTTTTTTTTTTTTTTTTTTCCTTCCCTTCCCTGTTTTTCTTGCTTCGATGCATGAACTGGGGTGGGACTTGAGGCAGACTAAAGCTAAACAGAGCAGTGACCAGACAGCGAATTCGCAGACTGAAGCGGCTCCCAGCCACCGCGCTCACGGCGGCAACAAAACCCTGCAAGAACCGACTCGCACAAAATCCCTCCCCGGCTTCCACCGGCAAATCCAGCTGATGTGCCGTGTGGGCTCGGGGGCCTCATCCAGCCCCAGGTCCTGTGCTGGGACATGTCAGCCCAAGGGGGAGCACGGCCACAAGCACGAATCCTGCTTTCCACAGCATCACAGAATTGTTTAGGTTGGAAGAGACCTTTAAGATGATCAAGTCCAACCGTTAACCCAGCACTGCCAGGTCCCAGCGGGGCTCAAAGTGGGTCCCTGCCCTGGGGGCAGCCCCAGAACGTGCCACTGTCCCAGCCCAGCACCTGTACCACAAGAACTGACCCCAAAGCGGGTTACAAGCACAAGTACCTCAGCACCCACCCGCAGTCGGAGCCACTCAAGTCCCTGCCCGTGCCCAGCATTGCCAGTCTTCAACCAGCTCACACGACCAGCGGCTCTTGGTGCCCCTGGCAGAATCAGTCCCCTTTCAGTCCCCTCAGCTATTCCAGCTGCTGACCTCTCCAAGTTTTCCAGGCAGCTAGGGAATTACAGATTAAAGCACTTTATTTTAATAAGGTGCTGATTAACCTATTTATTTTGCACGGGGTCCAGCGATAACAGGGGACGGGCTCCTGTGCAGGTGAGTCAGACAAGAAAGAGCCTTTGATCCCCTGCCTTTGAGGCCGGCGACTCCTTTCGCTCCCCGCTTCTCTCGCTGCCTCGGTGCAAATTTCTCTCCCCAGGTGTGGAAGTTCAAAAACAAACCAAGAAGCTCGGAGGCTGCACAGCAAAGAGAGGGCAGCAGAAAGGGGCAGCACCAGCCCCAAACACTGGATGTTTGCGGTCAAGGGGCAGCCGCAGCGACAGCCAGCGAGTGCAGGTGTCGGCCCAGACGCAGAGGGGACGACTTTTGGCAGACGCAGAGCGGCTCTTCCTGTGGGAATCAGGGCCCTTTAGGGTACTGCCAGCATGACGGGCAGCCAGCCCCATCACCTTTGAAATCTGAGGCCAATAAAGGGCCATTTGTTGGGACCGATGCTTTCCCCACATGTTGACTGGGATTTGAAAGCTCTGAATGGCACAGAGAAACTCGGCGCAGCGATACAGATTCTGCTTCGAGCTGGTTTTCCCTGTTAAAACACAGAGGCTCGGAGCAATTCAGCACTGCTGCCTGGAGCTGGTTGCTGCAGGGTGTGGGTCTGCATGGACCCTCCAACACCCTCCAGTCTGCAAGCCCTCGTTGCCTTGCTTCCCCTCCCTCCTCCCAACATAAGCATCTCGCCTGGCTCTGTTCCTGTGTGACCTGCTCTAGGTGACCCTGCTCTGGCAGGGGGGTTGGACTTGATGATCCCCAGAGGTCCCTTCCAACCCCTAACGTTCTGTAATTCTGTGATCTCATGGCCCATTTCTAAAGGCAGAGCCTGTGGTGGAGGCTACAGCCCAGGGCTGCGCTGGCGGCGAGGGAACACCACAGCACGAGGTGTCTCCCATGGGTGGACACAGACGGGTGTTCCCTGGGGAATGGGGGAGGGGGTGCCCACTTCATGTTGTGTCAGCTTTGGCAGCAAGTGGTACAACAGCAAAGCCCCGGCCCAGGCTGCCCAGGGCAGGGGTGGAGTCCCTGTGATCCCTGGAGGGGTTTCCAAGCCCCCCGTGGAGCTGTGGTGCTGAGGGACATGGGTCAGTGGTGACCTGGCAGTTAACAATTGGACCTGATGATCTTGAAGGTCTCTTCCAACCAGGAAGATTTTATGAGAGGCTCAGGCAAGGGCCCATCTCCAGCTCAGCCCCAGCCAGAGCTCCAGTTCGCTGGCGGGACAGAGCCTGCCCGTCCCCCTGCAAGCACGCAAACGCTCCAGCAAGGAATGCAGCCTCGGCCGCCGCACAGCCAGACAGCTCCCAGAGTCCTGCAGGAACCCTCCAGCCCGCTCCAATTAGCTTGCCTGGAGATCCCATTACTTCTAGCCACAAAGACATTGTTGAGTTTATTCCCCGGTAACAGCCGCGGGAGCACAGCTCACATATTCCCCCAGCCGCCTCGGCTTTCTTATAAACCAGCCCAGGCAGCGCACACACACCTGGAGCAGCCCCAGCTGCCTGCCCGCCTTACAACTGGTTTGGTTTCCCTTCTGGAGTGAAATCCAATCACGCCAAATATTACATTTCACTCGGGTACTCGCGACATAACGTCAAACGGACGAGAGCCAGCGAGGGCGGCAGGCGGCGGCTCTGGGATCTGGCCGGGGAGGTGCTGCCGCCGGCGGCTCTTTCTCCGCCGAGCACCCCGGCCCCGTGGCACTTCCCTGTTCCTCCTACATAGGAGGCTGTAGCTGGGAAAACCCTTCCCTGTTCTGCTAAAATCCAAGCCCCTCTATGTTTGGGGTGGCCGGACCCACGGGTTTGGCAGCTCTGGTGGCAAAGGGAGCGGGGGGTGGGGAATGGGGAGGGGGCACCTGCTGGGAAAACGCTCCTGCCACTTACCGAGGAGGGGAGTCCAGGAGGCACCTTCCGAACCTTTTTGGGCTGTCCATCTGGTTTAAAGAAAACAAGAGAGGATCTAATTTTTGAAGGGGGTTAGTGGGAGAGATAACAACAAGCCACAGCTGAAAGTCTCCAGGGATGGAGATGCAGATACAGGGTTCAGATCCCAAATGCCCCATAGCCAAGGAAGCACCGACAGTGAAAATGTCTGAGGATGAACCTCT
This sequence comes from Megaceryle maxima, assembly GCA_024605025.1. Taxonomy (NCBI): domain Eukaryota; kingdom Metazoa; phylum Chordata; class Aves; order Coraciiformes; family Cerylidae; genus Megaceryle; species Megaceryle maxima. The sequence continues at coordinate 4,943 of JANHGN010024405.1, forward strand.
TCTTGTCTCATCTGCACCCTTTAAGGGCAGGCTGCACCCACAAACAGAGCTCTCCAGGCAGTCTCTCCCAAAACACCCCAGTGAGAGGTGCTCACCATGCAAAGAAGGGCTGCACTTGCTCTTTGGAAGAGACCGAGCCCATAAATAACCCCCTGATGGGATTTTTTATGCAAACAATTTAACCTGAAGTGGGTTTGCGGAGAGAGGCTGCAGGAAGAGAACAAACACAGGGACAGGTTTGTATTTTCATTTGCTCCTTTTACAGTAATACCCTTGGAAAAGCTTCCTGGCTGCAGGACTGATCCCCCTCCAGCCCATCTCTCCAGGTCCAACTCCAAGGGGGAGGACACGATCCTGGAGAGACAATCTGGTCAGGGAGGCAGTGGGGGAAACATCCCAAGGAGTGTCTCAAGGGGAAGCACTGCTTAAAAATATATTGGTTTTTTTTTTTTTTTCAGTTCACAAGTCAGGGAAGCCCCAGCTGGGGGGTGAGGATGCTAACACAGCAGGTCTGCCAAGGCAGGGTCATAACTCAGGAGGGAGAAACTCATCACATGGAATGACCTGATGCAGAAGAGTAATTTTCCAGGCTGACAACGTAACCCAGCAACGTTTCAAAGCACTGGTATCAAAGTGGATGCGTTTTTCTGAAAAGTACTGGAAAAAAATACATGCAGCACTGGGTCACTTCTGGTTTCGTTTGTTGGGGAAAGCCCAAAATAGCAGCAAGAAAGTGATTTTGGAGGGTGCAGGGGGGAACTATGACAAGAAACACAAGTTCTGGAGAACTGGGGCTTGTCTTCACTCAAAAGTTAAATTTACATGTGACCTCAGCCTTCGTTAGAAGCAAAATGAGGTAGATCCAGACATGGGCAACTCCAGCTCTGGAACATGGAAGGAGGCAGGTGAGTCAGGGAGAGGTCCTGGAGCAAACACTCCTGTGTCCCAGGGCACAGCCCGGACCTCACGCCGCTTCTTAACACCTTGTTCCTGACAGTTGCTTTTGTTTGCAGCAGGACAGAGGCTCCCAGGCCATAAAAAAAGCCTCAAAGGTGGCCCAAGGTTTCCCAGGAACGGCTACTGATGAGCAGTGCGGCTGGAGGCGTTTTGAGGAGAACCTCAAGCCATTTGCTGCTTTCACCTAATCTGACATTTTCCAGAAAGCAAGAAATTCGACAAGACTCTGAGCCCAACGCCTTTTTAAGATACTGATAGGTATCTATGTTCCACCCAAATGCCAAATTCCTGCCTCTGCTCACCCCCAGCCACACCAGTGCTCCCATTTCCCACGGCTGACCCAACGCGGGTGCCCTCCCAGGCTCCTTGACCGAGCTACAGGACAAACTGGGGTGGTGGCACCTGAGGGTGGCACAGAGCGACTCACCTATGCTGCTCTCAGCACCTCTCCTGCGAGGATTGTTGGGGTAAGAAAAATACTGAGACCCTCCTTTCACTCCGGTGGGGGAAAGCGTGCTCGGACTCGCAATTCCCATTTCACCGGGCAGGAAACCAGTCTGCAAACAAGGAGACAGAAAAGCCCTTCCATGTAATTACACTGGAAAACCACCGCGCTTGCTGGGAGAGAACAGAGCTGCCTTGAGCCAACTTCACACAAATTCATCCGAGGGAAAGAAAAAACAGATGAGCCAAAGGGCCAGAAGGAAAGAAAACCAGTAACTATGGTGGTAGGGGTGGGGGAATATATGTGCTATTGGAAAAGGGTCTTTCAAGCTCTGTTTTCTTGCTGGACCCCAGCAAGGAACTTCTCTGCAAATGATTTGAATGAGAAGATGCCATCATGGGAAGCATCGTGGTCCTGCACTTACATCACTGCCCACAAGGGCAGGATGAGACCCTGCCCATTGAAGGCAAAGAGGAGGCAACCACCAGGCTGAAGGGCTCATTTTGCAGCTCTCGCCACCTGCCTTGGGGACTTAGGACAAAACCCTTCCCTCACTCCCTCCAAGGCTTTACGGCAGGGGATTACAGCTTCTGATGTGATCAGTGCTTTGCAGGGGACACGTCCAACGGGGACAACCTCTCCACCCATCCTCAAAAGGCATATCAGACCCAGCAGCCCCACGTGGTCACCCCTGTGATGCTGTCGGGGACACAGTGAGGGCAGAGGACACAGCGCTCGCCCACCAGCAAACCCAGGAACCCCCAGGCTGTCACCTTTCTCATCCATGCCTAAACCAACCACAGGGGACCCGTTGGATGGTGCTGCTCCCAGTTCCCCCAGCCATAAAACCCAGCCCAGGGTGTGGGCACTGATGGTTTCTCTCCCACCCCCAGCGCCACGCAGCCGGACCCATCACGCACGACACAACGTGGAGCTGCGATGCCTCTGCTGGGGTCGGTTTGCTCTTGCATTTTATCAGGGAAAAGTCAAATCCCTCGTTCTAAAAAGAGGAAACTCCTCCCTCGTGTTTATCCCAGCTGACCTTGGGCACGCTGGGAAGCGGGAGCCAGAGCCCAGGGTGCTCGCTGGCTCCCAGGGCAGAGCCAACCTGCTGGCATTGCCCCTTTCACCTCAGGAGGAAGTTAAATGTATTTATGTAGAATTTAAGAGTGCTGGCAAAGATCGTTTAAGTAACAAAAGCTTAGCTCTGACCCATCTTCCAAGGGCAACACGTTGAAATAAAAGAGGATTTCAGGCTTTTGAGGAACTGGAAAGAAAAACCCACTGCTTTAAAACTCCGTCTCCTCCAGAAAGGGGCTGGGGAGGGAAAGAGGAGCTCGTGTGTTCACAGCTGGTGGAATTCCTGCAATCTGTTCCACCGGTCATGTTACCTTTGCACTGAAACCTCTACGCGCCACGGAGCAGCGCGGCCAAGAAAAGCAAGCGGCCCAGCACCCCGGAGATCCCAGGGGGCTGGTCGCTGCTGCCCGGCTCCTCCAGTGGGACCTCCAGAGAGGCACTGAGATTTTAAAGGCAATTTCCCCAAGAAAGGCATTTTTTTTCTCCTTTCTGCTCCCTGGAGATGCCTCCAGGGGTGGTTAAGGGTTAAACAAGGGGGAAGCCAAGGGTGTTTTGGGGAGGAATGTGCTCCCCATCCAGGGCATCTGCCACCAGACAATTTTCCAGCTCTTTTCAAAAAGCAAAAAAAAAAAAAAAAACCAACCCGAAACAGGTCAATCCCTCCCGCCCTTCCCAACTGGAGCCAGAAGCAACAACTGTTCTGGGGGCCACAGCGAGCGTGCAGACAGCCCCGCTCGCCTCCCGCTGCCCCGCACAAGAGGGGTTTTGTCTCCCCTCCACATCAAACGGGTTCCACGTCCCACTTTGCCACCCGATCCAGATCCGCGCGCCTGCGCCGGGGCCTCTCCCGGCCCGCGGCACCATTTGCCCACCCCCTTTCTGTTACCTTATATCTCCCCCTCCTCCACGAAAGCCCAGCAAAACCATAACATTAAAAAGCAAGGCTTGGCATCTGTCCCGTTTTTATTTTAGCAGCTTCAGTGGTAAATTAAATCCACTCTGGCACGGCCAGCCAGCCAGCACAGCTGTTTCAGCAAAGGAAACATCCTCAGTTCAGAGGAGAGGAAATTATGACAAATTTGTGTAAAATTAAAACATGTAATATGTGCGTGTGTACATGTATAAAATAAAAAGCCATCCGGCCAAAAGCTGTGCCCTTCAATAAAGTGGTGGGACTGTTTCCCCGGGGCCACGCTCGGGCATGGATGAGGCAGTTGCAGCAGCACATCAAGGCAGAGGTGCTCGCTCCTTCCTGAGGAACTATTTCTGGATGCTGGTGGCAGTGGGTGAGATTATCTCAGGGCTGGTCGGTTGTGTTCCCGGGCTCTGCCTTACGCCTGTGCTCTTCCTGTGGGGTTCATGCAGGGTAACCCAAAAGGGCAGGGTGGTGGCTGCAGGAGGCAGCTCTTCCATGTCGTGCCATAAAATCAGACTGGTTTGGGTGAGAAGGGACCTGCCAAGGTCATCTCACCCAACTCCCCTGCAGGGAGCAGGGCCATCTGCAACCAGAGCAGGGTGCTCAGAGCCCCGGCCACCTCCCCTGCAATGGTGCCAGGGATGGGGCAGCCACCACCTCTCTGGGCAGCCTGGGCCAGGCTCTCACCACCCTCAGCACCAACAATCTCTCCCTTCTCTCCAGGCTAAATCTCCCTCTTTCAGTTTAAACCATCCTCCCTTGTCCTGTCCCAACAGCTCCTGCTCAACAGTCTGTCCCCATCTTTCTGACAGGCCCCTTGGAGCTCTGAAAGGCCCCCAGAAGGTTTCCCTGGAGCCTTCTCCTCATCAGGCTGACCCCCCCCAGCTCTCCCAGCCTTTCTTCATAGGAGTGTCCCTCCCAGATCGTGGAGAGGAGCATCTGCTGCAGGTCCTGCATCACCAGAACCACCAGAAAACCAAACCCCTGCCCAGTATCCACTGTAAAGTTGCTACAATAGTACTGAAACCATCTCGCAGTCTATCCCTCCCCTTAACTGGAGACACAGGGATGCTGGCCAGGGTACTGGGGGAGCATCCAGCACCAGGATTGGTGCTCAGAGGCACAGTGAGAGCCCTGGGGCTGGCAGCTGGAGGAAGAAGGTGCCTCCTGGAGAGGTCCTCTGCCTGCGGCCACCCTGTCGCAGGGAAAGGTGTTGCTTGGATCTGACTCACTGGAACTCTCTCCAAGCACAGTGCTGGCCAGAGCATATCTGATTAAATACAAATCAGCTACAACTGGGATTAACAGTCATCAAATATGTGAGTCTGAAGAGGATTTTAAAAGAACCGTGAAGCTCCTACAACCCCGTTTTCTAAACTCTGACAACTCTTCTGAGCCAGCAGCACGCACCCGTACAAAGCCCCTCCACTCAGCAGACGTTCCTGAGCCGAGCAGAGGCTTTCCAGGACCTCGTGCAGAGAGGTGAGATGCAAATCACTCGTTTCCTTTCCGTTCCCAGGCTCTCACTCCTAGCAGCTCAGCCAGTAAACGAAACAAAAAATCTCAGTGCATTTTAACATTACCTGGTTTAGTCCTGGAATCCCCGTGTCTCTTCCGAACGTGGAGTACGAGGCTCTTTCGCTGCTCTTCCCTACAGCGGAGAAAAGACAAGATGAGGTTTTGTGTGGGAGGGAAGGGAACGTTCCCTGCACCCTCCCGGGCGTCCCACTGAGATGCGAAGCCCATTCTTGTGACGCAGCTGCCTCTGCCCGTCCTCAGAGGTACCAGCCTCCCCCCGCAGCCTGGTGCTGAAACAGCTCTTGAAGTTCACAGGCAGCGGCTCTCGGCTGGTCCCTAAACAGCAAAAGCCCCGAACTGCTGCGATGCAGGGAAGCGCTCGTGACCATGGCAACTGGCGGTGCCAGACCAGAGGAAAACAAAACAAAAAAATCCCTCCAGACATTTATAAAAAAAAAAAAGGCAGCCAAATTTGGCAGCGGCACTGACAGAGCAAAGTGAAAGCCAAGCTGCAGTGACCAGACTCTGCGGGCGCTTTCCGGACGCCAGGAACTACAATTTCAGCGCCCGCCGAGCAGCAGCGTGGGGAGCAGAGCTCCCGCTCCACCCAGCGCAGGGATTACCTCCTTCCCTTTCCTGGTGGAGATGCAACTTTCCAAACACCCACCCAGATCTGAAGAGCATTTCCCACCTTTCTGAGCCCCCCTCCTTCAGTCCCAGCGGGCAGGCTCCTCCTGGACCCCAGGGGGGCTCCGCGTGGCCGGAGCGTCCCAGCCGACCGGGATGCTGTGCGGAAGCAGCGCCGAGCTCGCCGAGCTCACATGCTGCAGAGCTGCCCAGTGAACTTTAGCACCCAGCCATGGCTTTTATTGAACGTGCTCAACCTCACCCTGCCCACACGCTGTTGGAAACGGTGTTTTCAGTGGGGAAAAAACCCCAGAAACCCAATGTGCATTGTGAACTGTTTCCACTCTGGAACATCCTTGCAGCCTCCTCCCTCACAGTCACCACCCCGGAGCATGCCGTGGCCACCAGCAAGCAGCACCCGTGGGTGCCAGGGCAGCGTCGTAGCCGCAGGGAAGGACCCCAGGCCAGGCAGAAAGGGAACAGTTCTACATTGTGCCCGGGGCAGCCACTCTCAACAGTCTGCTTTGGGGCTTTCTCCCCTCCCAAAGCAAAAATAGACATTTTCCTAGTGGGGAGCAGTCATTTTTTCATTAAAAACCATTAAAAAAATTGGACTGAAAATATACGAGGAATTTTTCCCTGCTGTTAATTACAGCCTATTAATGGTGCCACCAAGGAAAAACGGGAGAAAAGAGGGAAATGGGGGATGATGATCAAAAATGATTTGAGCCCAGGGCAGGACAGACCTGCTCCAGCAGGTGCCTGGTGCTGGCACAGGGGACTCTGCCCATGGCGTGACTGGGAAGCCCTGGGCTCTGCCAGCCCCATCCCTGGCAAAAACCTTTCCCTGAGAAGGGGCGATCGCATCCTGCCTCTGCTCTGGCTCAGTAAGCAACCTTTGCTTTAGTAAGCAAAACCGATTGTGCCGAGCTGCTTACCCTAAAGCCATCCCCAAAGCCTGCTGAGATGCAGGGTCATGCAGCGGGGCAGCGTTCGGGCTGGCAGGAGGCTCCACACAAGGGGAAGGGGTTTTGAGGAGCAGATGAAGAGGGGGGGAGCAAATTTTCCCAAACCATCCCCCCTGAAGCAGAGGGCAGAGAGATGGGAAGAGAGAGGAGGCCGCTTGGTTTGCAGTCTTAGCACAGGGGCCTTGAACACAAGCCAAAATTTCACAGAATCGTGGAACGGTTTGGGTTGGAAGGCACCTTAAGCATCATTTACTTTCAACCTCTGCCACATCTGCAACTAGACCAGGTTCCTCAAAACCCCATCCAACCTGGCCTTCAACCTGGCTTTCCAGGGATGGAACAGCGTGGGCTTCCTCACTACAAGCCCTAAACTCAAGAACCCCCCTCCTTCCCACCGTGCCGGGGGTCACAGCACAGCAGCACCCGCCACCCCTCGCCTCCAGCGACAGCTGGACACAGCGGCCGCCGCTGCCGCTTCGTTTCAGAGGCTTAAATGTTAAGTAAACAAAGGTCAAAATGTCAGAGGATGGATCTCCCAAATGACCTAATTTTTAAAAGAGCTTAGCAGCTCTACGTGTCCTGGTGCCGGCAGCGCGACACAAATAACTCGACGGGTTGTGGCACTGGGTGGATGGTGGTTACTCCTGGACCAGAGCAGCGCCAGGGCCGTGCTGTGCTAGTTTATCTGGCCAGGTTTCCTGGCTGATAACGCACTGCTGCTGCTGGGCATGGCTCGGGGGGGGGGGGAAGGACCGAGCCCAAACAGCCCTGCTGTCACCAGATAACTGGGGAGGGGGGTTGAACTACAGGGCTCTGGAACGCACTGGGCTGCAACCCAGTGCCAACTCTGAACCAGGAAGGCTCTACAGAGAGACCTGGCCAAGCTGGATCGATGGGCTGGGGCCAGTGGGATGAGGTTCCACAAGGCCGAGGGCTGGGTCCTGCTCTTGGGTCACACCA
>JANHGN010024406.1:2624-14701 GCA_024605025.1 Megaceryle maxima
GGGCCCTTTAGCTCTTGCTCAGCATTGCTCAGCTCCCCTCTCAGGCTGCTCTTCTCCAGCTCAACAGCCCCAGGGCTGTGGAAATGGCTTTTCTCTTCTTTATCGTGCTGTTCATTTAAACTTGTTACCACTTCAACTGCCTGAATCTAACACAGGACTAATATTTTCCCAACCCAAAATCCTAAAAACCCACTTCATGATAGGTGGGTGTGCTGGAATTGTGCCAAAATTGCCGATTCTTGTCCAGATGATCATTTTACACCCGTGGTCTAAGCACGGGTTAACGTGGCTTTCCCAGTTTGGCAGGGGGGTTTCACTGGGAATGCCTCATTCTGCTTAATAGGTTATGACATGAAAGCTAATTATATACAGTGTGTGTTATCAATTAGTGACTAGTTAGGAAAGATCAATTGACGGAGCGTGATCTTTTTCTAGGGCCACACTGGAAGGGTCACGGCTGGCGCGGGGAGAACCCTGCTTACTGTAATCTGGTGTTAATCCCTTTGCCCTGGAGTATAAATAAATAATGTCCATCACCGATCCACTTAACAACTCTGGGGTTTTAATTCCATCATCATCATCATCTTCTTTACCTCATAAAATCAACCGTATACGCGTTTGCAGTGAAAATCCTCGTGAACGTTGCTGGTCAGGCTGTGGCCCCGAGAACACGCGGGATATTTTCCATTAAATGGTGTAGACTGAAATTGAGGAAGGTTCCTCCTGATCCAGGCTTGGCATTTTTTGCTCTTTTTATTCCATTCTCTGGCACGGTCACGTTGTTTCCGTGGTGCTCCTGGCTTCTTTTGGGTTTGTGAGGAAAATGGTGATGTTTCTTGAATCTTTTGTTGCAAAATGGTCCTGATTTCCCATGTTGAGTTTCTGCTGGGAGGAAGAGGGGGGGTGTAGAATTGAATTTGTCATTGCCTTGGTCTGAAGTGTGAATTTTTTTGCCTTGCCTCCTAATTCAAGTAAAGTACCTGGACCTGGATTTCCCCAGTCTTCACAAAGCACCTCAACTACAATACTTAAAGATTTTCTAGAGGCTTTTTTTTCTTTTTCCTTTAATGCTTTTCTCTGACAGGTTATGTTTTATTTTGATTCTTTTATTTATTTATTTAATTGTTTTCTTGAAGCAAAGGGGATGCTTATTTAATTTATTTATTTTATTGTTCCTTTTTTAAATTGAAAACTATTTCTGAGATAAAAAAAATCCTTTCTTAACCACTTTCCCCCAAGGCTCCTGGGGAGTATCAATAATGGTCAGCTAGGCTTGTTACCTGCAAAGTAACTATTATAACCTGTATTTGAAATTAATTACAGGCACAGAAAGGGAGCACTGATATTTTAAAGGAGGGGGGGAAAAAAATGTACCTTGAAAAGCAGGAGAAGCCATCCAGAGGCTGATGTGAAAATCAAGTTCCTGAAGTAAAATCGTATTGGCTGCAGCAGAATTCACAACGTCTGTGTGGGTTCCAAGTCAATTCAGTTTTTTAGCAGTAATTCTTTCCAACATCATCATCTTCTTTTTTTTTTTTCCTCCCCTGTAGCATCATTTCAACTCATACAGAAACTTCTTCATAAATCGTTGGGCGCAGCAATAGTTTCTAAACTCCAAAATGTGGAAGAGTTCAAGAATCTCAGGGAGTGAATTATAAAAGTGGGCAGATTTAGATTTAACAAGAAATCTTGTGGAAATAAATCCAGTCCACAGAGTCAGTGCTTCTCTAGCTTGAGAATATTTCAACACTATAAAACTTTCAGAACTCGGGAGCCCCGGGACTCGGGGATGAATTCACTGCAACATCTCTGTTGCTTTATTTTTTGTTTTGTTTTTTCTTTTAACTCTCATGGTTCACTGTGTTTAAAGATACCAACTGATAGTCAGTCTTCTTGTCCTTTGCTGTCAAGAGGTAGGCTGAAGTTTGGTTTTTCTTTGGTGATGCAGGTTGTAATAGAGGAGACAATACATCATCAAAGAGCCACAATTTCCTGACAGGGTACCTTCCCCTGTTTGAACTGCTTTACTGGTAAATATACCACTTTTTCAATGAGGAAATCAAGAGGAATCTTTTCCACATTGATAATGGGCTTCCTTGGGTAATAATAGTGGATATTTGTGCTCGTGCACTGCACGGTCTCTGCCTCTCTGCCTTCTTATTATTTGTGGCAGCCACGCGTGGAATTTCTTATCACGATCACGTTTTAAAGTGGTCATAGAGTAGAATAGAATCGTTTTGGTTGGAAGAGATCTTTAAGCTCATCTGAGTCCAACTGCCAGGGAACCACTAAACCATGTCCCTCAGCACCACATCTCCATGGTTTTTTAATCCCTCCAGGGATGGGGGCTTGCAAATCTCTCAGCCTGGCCTCCCAGCAGAGGGGTTCCAGCCCTCCCAGCATTGCTGGGGCTCCTCTGGCCCTGCTCCAGCAGGTCCCTGTCTTTGCTGTGCTGGAAACTGTTGTAGATGTCATAGAAACTGCTGGGGATGGTGTTGCTGTAGCTGCTCCCCCTTCACTGGAATGCAGAGTTACGCAGAACAGAACGTGAGGGTTGAGAACAAGAGAAGTCCTTTCTAGTTACTGTAATTTCCATCCAGTGAGATGGTTATAAAAGCACCAGAAATTTGATCAGATTAAAAAAAACCCCACCCAACCACCTGCCAAGGTCAATAGCCTGTCTCCTGGAATGGGAAGCAATGGGCCATCAAAGAAGAGACAAGAGACACGTTTGGAGTGGTCTTGCCTTGGCGCATCCTCCCTCCTTTGGCAGTTGGCACGCAGGAACCGACAGCCCTAAATGCTGCTTTCAATCTGTCATGTTCAATTGCATCAGGAGATCATCCCTCTCTCTTTGTCTCGCTTCTTTTTGAACCATTTGGCTCCGTAACACCCTGCAGCTCAGAGTTCTAGGATTTAATTATGCATTCCATGGACAAATTATTTTATTTAGGTAAAAATGACTCTATTTATTTACTTAAAAAATTCAGCGGTGATTTCACTGGTACCTCTCGGTTCTTGTGTTCACAACACAGTGAATATTCATTCCCTATTTAATTTCCCTGAACCACCAGTAATTTTATGTCTCCAGTAGATCCTTCCACACCACTCTCTGCCTTCCAAGAAGTCCCAGCCCATTGAGTTTCTCCTGGGAGTGAAAAACCACACTGTGTGCCCTGTCATCCTGCTCTCATTTTACAAAAGACCTGATTTCTCTGGTATCAGTGGTTGCTTTGGAGGAAACATGAGTCATACAAAGCATCTTTGACTTTCTCCCTCCTCCTGCTTAATAATTTCTGTGGTCTGAACTCAGCTAAGCATTTTGAAGTGACTTGTCTTGATCTCCCTGCTCCATTGGCTTCGTTGAACTAAGGAGAAGGTCCTTTGCATAAAATATTGATGGTTACATGTGTTGCAGTGGAAGAGAAGAGAATCCTCTTCAAGATCATCGAGTTCCAATGTTAACCCAGCACTGCCAGGGCACCACTGACCCATGGCCCTCAGCACCACAGCTCCACGTGGGGCTTGGAAACCCCTCCAGGGATCATGGGGACTCCACCACTGCCCTGGGCAGCCCGGCACAGCCCTGCACAACCCTTCCAGGGGAGATATTTTTCCTAATACCCAAATGGCTTGTCCAACGTTAGGCAGGAAATTTGTGGCAGGATCTAAACTATTCTGTAAGTCTCTTGATTGGCAGAGCCAAGCCTGAGTTAAAAGATGATCCTTTTGATTCTGTTCTTATTACACAAATGCTCGATATTTTTAAAACAAAAGAAAAGCAAAATGACAGCCGGTGAAGCGGCCTTGATCGTTCTTTGACAACTTAACACAAGAGATTGTTTTTTACAGCTTCGTGCCTTTCAACGATAGCTTCACTTTCTGATTTGCTTTGTAACGTGCGTTGTCATTACAAAGATTTTATTTAGTATTTACCCTTGAAACTCAACCCCTTCCAAACCCCTCAAACTCTGCCCATCATCCACAAGTCGAGCGAGGAAGGCGGAAGAGCGTCGGTTACTCTGCTTGCGGAGCGCAGGCTCCGTGCTCTCCAAGGTTGGCGCGGACAATCAATTACAACTTACTCAAGTCATTATTGATACACAAATAAGGCAGTAATTATAGTTCAGAATTAATTTGCAGCTAGAACAATGAAACAAGACTGCTGAACAAGGAATGAGAGTCCTGGCTCGGCACAGAAGGGAGAGGGTTTGTTGGGTTTTTTTTCCGAGGGGAAGGAGAATAATCAGGATGTTTCCAGCTCTGCTCTGGCAACTGGGTATAAGAAAATGAACGGTGAGCATTTTAGAAACTTCCATGGCAAGGATTGAACGTGAACCTCTTTGGAGATGTAAATGCTGTTAAGGAAAGCAGTCAGCCTTATAATAATCACCAAGGGGGCTGGAAAAGAATTGCAATATAAGCACCGGGTTAAGTTTATGTTTTGTTGCTGTAGCCCTAGAGAATTCCCAATTTCACTTTCCTCTCAGGTGTAAATTTACATCCCCCAACATGCAAAAAAAAAAAAAAGGCTGCTGCTATCCTAAGCCAGGAGATGGCTGGAAATAACCCTTCTGAATTTAACACCGAGCAAAAAAACCCCACGGATAGATGGGTGGAGAGTCAGGTGAACTCTAATCCTTGCCGTGCTTCCAGGTCCAGCTAGTCAGGAGGATAATGTGAAGAGAGAGAAATCCCCAGAGCCAGTTTTTCTTTTAAACTGTAGAGTGATGGGTCTGAGCATTTGCTGGTTCAGGTGTACTTTGTGAACCTTGGGAGAAACCAGTCGTGGTGGCATTGGTCTACATCTGACCTCAGCTTTGACTCGATGGCTGATGGTTTAAGCTGCCTCAGCAGTCAGCGGTGCCATGAAAGGGTGATTAATCCTACCCAGAAAGAGATGGGAAGCTCACCATATGGAAGCACTTATTTGTTGAGGATAAAGGGAACACACACAGCCAGCTTAGACTAAACATCCAGCTTTTGGACAGTCCTTTTTTGCCCTCAGACTCGCATCTCGAGCTCTGAAGCAGCGATGTTACGTTACTACGAGGGTGGTGGAACACTGGAATGGGTTGTCCAGGGAAGTGGTGAAGGCCCTATCCCTGAAACCATTCCAGCTGAGATTGGATGGGGCTCTGAGCAGTTGATCTAGTTGAGGATGGTCCTGCTCAGCACAGGGGGGGTTGGACTAGATGACCTTTAGATGTCCCTTCCAACCCAAGGCATTCTGTGATTCTCTGATGGTCATATGTGATGAACCAGCAAAGAACTCAAGAACTCCTCTTTTATCCTCACTCATCAGTGGTGGGGTGTCAGCCCTTGAACAGAAACAGTTACAGGAATCTTTCTGGGAAGAGAAAAAGTTGGAAGGTTCCTAGAAATGAGAAACAACAAACAATCAGGAATTATTGCAGATATTCTTACTGTTCTCAGACATTCCAGAACTGTTCTCTTGGGACAAGTAGCAATCCTGAGTTTTGTCACGGGTTTGGTTTTGTGTAACTTTGGTTTGTACCTCTGCTGAGGTACAGTTGTCATTGATTCCTCTGAGCATCTGCAGTTTAAGTTTGTGCTGCTGTTCCTTTCTGCAATATAAGCATAATAATATTTCGCTTATCGTGGGGTTATTCTGGCATGTCAAGTATAAATAAGAGCATAAATTGAAATAGAAAAGAAGATATCTGTTCCTTAACAAGGTATTTGGAGTTGTTCTGAGGAATTGATGAACCCTTTTGAGATGAAGGCTTGAAAGGCAGAAATTGAAATCCTTCGTACACAAAAGCTGTTTTCCCCAAGATAGGAGAGGTCCTTTGAATGTCCTTTCAACATCCAGAAACAGCTGCAGTCCCTGAAGATACAGAAATAATCGTCTTTTATGCCATACCCCTTGGGTCAGGATGCTTTGGTCCTCAAAAATGGCAGGGCAGAGGCAGAACGACTTCTTTTCAATAAAAAAAAAAAAAAAGATGTAAGTCAGTGGCACCCACTACAAAGACAACCTTGCAGTCCTGCTGACTGACAGACCACGGGGGAATTGAGCTCGTATTAAAATTCTGCACAGTGGCTCTGATTAAACAGCCGAATCCTGCTGCGAGATGAATATTGAGAATTATTTTCATTTGAGAGATGAGGAAAAAAAAACCAAATGGAACGATGAGAAGGTCACTCAGGGTGAGCCAGGGTTAAGTCAGGAAAGCTGAAGGGAGGATGTACCCTTCCGAGGCCAAACCTTGATACTGGAACCCGGAGGAAGATTTTGGTATGAAATTGGTTAGTACGTGATGGTGAGAAGTGTTTTAAGGAAAATAATCCACTTTCATCCTTCTCTATGGATTAGATTGGCTTGAGGTTTTTTCTCTTTCTGATTTTCATTACAGCTGTTTAGGAGATGGTTCTGTTACGGAGGATACAAGCTCTAAGGTTTTATTCTACGCTGTCAAATGGTGAAAATGAGATATAGGATGTTGGGAGAAATGATGAAAAGGTATTTAGGATGCCTAAGCTACCTTGTAGGATTAGAACAGCATGATTCCATTAAAGCCATGTCAGGGAAACCCCATTTGAAATCATCTGACAAAGGGCAGGATAGCTGCTGAAAAAAAAAACCTTGAGCTCATTTTAATCATTTATCACCAACTAAACTGCTGTTTCTTTCCCAAATCTGAGACATTTTAAATTTAATTGAAACGCCACTGCTTAATTTCCCTAATGTCTTGCTGTAGCTTGATGAGGGAAAGCCAAGGAAAATGGGCGGTTAATGAATAATGCTATAATGAATAATGTTTTTAATGCTATCCAATTAATACTGTTAGTGTTTTCATATGATTAAAAAGAAAAAATAATTAAAAAAAAAAAAAAGCAAGCTTCTATTGAAGAGAAATATCCTGGAAAAAAATAGCTGGCTTATGATACAGACTTGGCTTTGAGAGGTTGGGGAGGCTGGACCGTGGCGGTGAGTGGCAGCTGCTCGTGTTCCCCTCTTGCTCTCTGGACAAAATTTCTCCTGTCAGCTTCACAAACTGCTACGCCATCAGGTTCCCATCTGAAGTTGACAGCCCCTTGATTAATTTTTTTTTTTTAATTGAAAAAAAAAGCTCTAAAGAGTGAAGGTGGGGTGGGTATTAAGGGGACATCACCTCAGAGCTGGCCCGGCAGGAGCGTGTCACATCCTTGGTTCTTTTTTTTCATACCATCTCCTTTCCCGTGCTGCTCAGCCTGTGGAAGTAGATCCCATTTCACCCAGAGCCTTTAAAAACTGGGGAAGAAACAGGAAAGATGGGATTTGTTTTGATGGAACCACCCCAGACACGTCACACCAGTAAGACCTGGTTTGAGGGCAGCAGCTCCGACCAGAGCTTCCTGGCTTCTCCGTCAGCACAGCCTTTGCAAGGAACACATCTAAACAGATAACAGGAGTGGGTGCTTTACTGGCACACACCAAAACACCTCAAAAAATTCCTCAAACCAGGCATTTGAAAGCACTTAATGTGCTGAACTTGGGCATTTAAAGCCATGTGTGACGCAGAGCATCTAAACATCTCCTCAAGGGGATGCTTTGGAAAGGTACCATGGCCACCACAGGGGTGAGGCCTGGAATGTTCTGAGGTCTGCAGCCCCACACAGGGCAAAGCAACCCTATTCCCCCTCCTTCACCCCAATAAGAGCCAAACTGGGAGCAGCTGGGGATGGCACTGGAGTGGAATGGAGCTGGGCTTGGCCTATGGCACCAAAAGGGGCTGAGGGGGGAGCAGGGCTCAGGTGAGGCTGCTTGGGGCAGTTAATGGCCTGAGTGCTGAGAGGGCCCTCACCTGGTGCTGCTTAAAACTCCCGCCCAGTCACTCAGTTGGTAATGAGGTAAAGCTGGTGACGAGGCAAAGCTCGTTAAGGAGCCTTCGGCCATCTTGGAGGAGATTTGGGGAGAGAAAAGGAGAGAGAGGTTGCTGGCTGGGCTTTGGAGCTGCAAAAATACAAGGTAAGGGGGGAGAAACCCCCCTGTTTTTGTTTCCCGCCTGCTTGGGGTTTAGTTGGTCGTGATGGAGGAGTGGTGAGGTGCTGTTGTAGTGGGTTTCTTTTTTTGAGGGGGGGGATTTAGAGGTTGGTTTGTGAGCTAATTTGCTGAGAGTCTATTTTTGAACGAGGTCAGCATGCCCCAGACACTGTGTGGTGAGGAGAAGTGCAAGGGGTGCTTAATGATGATTAAAATAATCCCACAGAGATTGTTTTGTGGGTGCTGTAGCCATGGGGAATTAACCCCCCTCAGGGTCCTGCTCCAGGAGTGCTCTTGGGAAGGTGGTGAAAAGAGGTGGAAGAGAAACTTTAACAGGTAAAAAAAATCAAGGAGAGGGTTTGTTGGGCTCACCAGAGAGCCCTGATGGCAGAGCTCTTGCCTCGGTCTGTTGTGAGGAGGGTGGTGGTGTGGAGATAACTCCCCCGAGCCCACCATGAGTCTGGGGGCTGTCCTCGTTGTGTTTTGGCTGCTTGTTGAAAAAGAGACATTTTACCCAATCTGTTTATACTGCTAATTATCATTCTTGGAGGGGGAATGTTGAGATGTGCCAGAGAAATGATGTTCTAGTCTCAAATGCAGTCTTTTTGCCTTAAAAGAGATAAAGAGTGGTCTCGAGGGGGTAATGGCAGGTGCTGGGTTGGGGGCCCCAGCAGCCCCAGGTGGGAAGGGACTGGTGGCTCTGTCTGGGAATCTTTTTCATACCACTGGGCAATGATTTTCCTGCTGCTGATTTAATCAGGGAGAGGGGATAAAAATTGCTGTTACTCCTCCTTGTGCAGCTCTTCTGCTCCAAGTTTACACCTGCATTGGCTTGATGTAGAAAGTGTATTTGCTTCCTCATGATCTCAAAGCCTGAACTGATTTCAGTTGACTTTGAACTAAGCAATGCTTCCATAAGGATGGTTTTTTGATCTTTGGAGGTGTAGGTCTAAACCTGAATGGTTTATGTACAGGTAGGAAAAAACCTGTGTAAATCTTTCCTTGTGTTTAGAGTTGGTTGTCTGCCTTCTGAAAATGTTCTGTGTGCTACTGGTCAGTAGGAGCTTGGTGTTGAAAAGTCTCGGGTGGTGTGTCTGGGATTAGTGATGAGTGGAAGATCAGGAAGATCTTCAGCTGGGGTTTCTACAGGAGGGAAAAAGAAATAAAATAAAAATAAAATAAAAAAAAAACCAAACCCAAACCACCAACAGATAAAAAAACTGAAGAAAGGAACAGTAGAAAAGTGTAGGTTTGGAAAATAAATGTGGCCTGACACCTTCAGAAATACCAGCTTAAAATGTTTTTCATTAGACCCTGACAAGAGAGAAATGAATTCCCAGGAACAGAACCAGGGATGAAACCTGTTTCTGCTTTTATAAAATGAACCTCTAGCATTCTAGAGCCAAAAAGAACATAAATCTCTCCAGAAACAACACAGAAAAACCCGCTGAGCGGCGGCAGCCACTTGCCAGGCTCTGCTGTGTCGAGGGGGTTATTTATTTACGAGCGAGACGACGCGGGATGTGGTATTTTGATGTTTCCTAGAACTGTGGACACATAATCCTCATTTGCTACTTGTCACTGCCCTAATCTGAAGAGTAAAGCCGGGCTAGGGCCGTGTTTAGTCATGCTTCTTAAAGGCGCTTTGTAGCAGACTTTGCTCGGTTCTACTTAATGATACGCTGCTAACAACCTCCTAAAACCTTAAATACAGCTCTGAAAGAAAAAGCCCATTTTCATTTTCCTCTGTTTATAATGCCAATCAATTGGTGCCTTCAAGCAATTATTGACTAATTAAAGACTATCTGGAAGCCGGGGGGGGGGGGGAAGCATTAGGGGGGGCTGGTGTGCAGCACTAAACCATTTCATAATATTTGCTTAGTGCCAGAAATGGAAGAGCAAATAGAAATTTGCTGAAGCTTTTAGCGACGCGTTTGGAGCGCCAGTGACCAGACAGAAGAAATCTGTTACCAAAGTGGGAGCCCTTCATGCTGCTTAATCCTTTTATATGTTATATACAAATTAGCTTTTGGCATCCTGGCTTGCTCGTGGAGCTGGGTGAGGAAATACATCAGCAGATAATAGATCTTGCTACCTGCTTGTTTAATTTGTAGATGGAATCAAAGCTCAGCCCTGGAATTGAATCGCCCTGCGGTGAAGGGGTAGCAGGATCCAGTGTGATCCTCTCGGAAAGAGGGAGGGGAAAAACTCTGTCCCCAAATCCCCCTGCTTGCTTTGCATGGCTCATTTGAGTGTGGGCACAAATATCAACCGTAGATGTTCAGGAAGGTTTGATTTCTAATGTTTTATTATGTGGGGTTTTTTTGGTTTGTTTCTAAGCTCTGTCTCTTGCTACCAAAGATTCTCTGAACCTCCCTGACCTTTTGGACCATCGCAGGTTGCGCTTCGGACCGGAGTTGATTTATTGTCAGTGTTTTTTCTTTGAAATCACACGATCCTCACAGTTTTTCAAATGAGATCGCACTGGATTTGGTTGAGTTTTTTTAGGGATGAAGTCCCTGCTTGGCAGAATTTGATCTCAAATTGACCTAAGGGGGAAAGAATAGGAAAAGAAGTGATTATTTCCCTTTAATTATGGTGAGTGAAGAATAGGAGATGAGTGAGTTGCTCAGTGTTGCTGTGGAAAAAGCCTGTGTCTGAGGTGAAATCCGTTTAGCCCCAGGGCAGGGTTTCCTTGTGCAACACCATTTTCTTTCCTTTTTTTTTTTTTTTTTTTTTAAATTGGTATTTATTGACTAATTCAGAGTTATTTAAGAATCTCACTGGAGTCAGTAGAGAGACATTTAATTCCCTGTCTAGAGACTAAGCCACCAAACCTTCATTTCTCTAACAAATTACACATTCCTTTTTCCTTAATCCTTGCTCCAATTAATTAATCCCCAGTATCCTGATTAAAACACAGCTCAGTTCATTTATCCCAGTCTGCTTCAAATGTCCCCTGTGCTTTCATCCAGGCAGGTGGAATCTGAATCCTCGCTTGGCCGCAGTCACTGTGAAGTTTGTCCTCTGGGGGTGGGTTGTTTGGGGGGTCCCACCCCCCTTTCAGCCCAGTGGGTATTTTGTAACAGTTGGAGGAGCTTTTGAATGGTTCTTGCCCTGCTGGGGTCTGTTTTGGTGGTTTGAATTCTGGAAATTTCTTTCTTTACCTTCAGTGCAGTTACTCAGCTCTGTTGTAACTCTTGAGTTTGCACAGCAAAGTTCTCTTGGATGAAGATTTGCAACTTGAAAGTACTGTTTTGGTTTTTTTTAATCTTAAAAAAAAAAAAAATGTTTACCAAAAAAAAGAAAGGTTTCTGATCCAACTTTTTAAACTGCTTTCAGAAGAAGATGAATCGCTCGCTACGCTTCTTAGATGCTCTGCCAGGCTCCTCAGAGCAAACAAGCCTTCAGTTCTAGTCTTTTCAGTAAGAGGATGCAAATACTAGCTTAGAAATCTCAGATTTTTGTACCCAAGAGGATGTCTGTCTTTACAGAGCTACAGGCCTTAGTATTAAAGGGCTTGTGTGCAGCTGCATGACTTTTTTTTTATTTATTTTCTTTTTTTTTTTTCTTTTTTTTTTCCTTGGAGTTCTAGGTCAGTAGAAATAAACACTGGAATAAATCTCTCCCCAGAGGCTACAAGAACAGTTTATCCAATAAGAAAAACATACAAAAAATGACTATCACAGTTGTTTATATTTAATATTTCTGGGGCTACTTAATTGTTTTCTTAATAATGTAAAGCACAGCTGCTTCCAGTCCTTAAAAAGTCATTAATGGACTTTTCAGTAAACGAAACAAAAGCAAGGAGAAGGATAAATAATTCTCATCAATAGTCAGTCATTCCCAGACAGTTCCCTAATTATTCACACTCTTTTAGTCGAGAGAATATGCAGTAGACAAGACCAAAATGGGTTTAGATGCTGGTAAAACTTGTTTTGTGTTTATAGATGTGATTTTTTTAGAAGAGAAAAGATAAAAAACCCCCCACTTGAAACAAGAAAAATCAATTGCCTTCCCCATCTTTGCAACAAGAACTCTTATTACTTAACCTTTTATATTTGCTAAGGCTTTTATATATATATTT
>JANHGN010024407.1:0-65684 GCA_024605025.1 Megaceryle maxima
TGGGGCAGGGGCGCGGCCAGGGGCTGTGGGGCTGTGCACGCTCCACACACTCACCCCCCCGCCCAGAGCTTCCCGGTGGGGCGCGGGGGGTGCGAGCGCGACCCCCCCTCACCTTCCGAGGTGTCGGTCGGGCCGGGGGAGCGGCGCGGTGAGCGGGTGGGAGGGATGATGTCATCCTCTTCTGCGGGGAGGGGCGGGGCGGGGCGGGGCCGGGGCTTCTCCCGCGGTGGGAGCGGGAGCAGGCGGGGGGACCGGCACGTTTTGAGTCTGTCACGGTGTAAAGCCCGCACGCTTTGAGTGGCGCTGACCCGGGCGGGGGGGCTTTCTCTCTGGCCGGGCCCCGGAGGAAGCCCCCTAAGCACGGGGGATGCTTCTCCGGGCCCCCCACGGTCGGTTTGAGCGCCAGGACGCAGAGCCGACCGCAACTTTCGCACCAGCGCGGTGACGTATTGGATAAAGAACATTTTTGCTTCGACCGCGTTTAAAACCTTTCCGCTGGATTTGGGTTGTGCAGGTGTAAGCGGCTGTGAACACGCTCGGCTCTACCGTGGCTCGCTGCTAGGAGCAGAGGTCACAGCCTGTGGGCGTGCGGGAGCCATCCGAGTACAATAGGTAGCCCGGCTATAGAAAGCGATGAACGGCAAAAGCTTCTGCTGATCCCGCGGTTCTCAAAATGAGCACATTTAGTTTTGGTGAAGGAATTGGATTGTTTCTAGTGCTGAAGTTGTATGACCCACTTTTTTTTCCCCAACTCTGGTCAGATGAACTGTAGGGATTAACAACGTCAGCTTAAAGCACAGGTACTGAAGAAGAAAATTCAGCACATTTCAGAGAAGAAGCCTCATGTTTCCTTTCATCCATCATGTATTGCCAGAAAATAAGAGACCATTTATTTATTTATTTATTTGGCATTAGCTACACAATGCGTGGTTTTTAAAACAGCACAATTTGGAAGTTGAGGGGTTTTTTTTCTGTTCATCTTTCATGAATTTTCAACAGGGATTCTGTCACTGTAATGACGAGGTAAGGGAAGATTGCTTTTAAACAGGGACGTTTAAGTGACAGTAACAGTACTGAAAAGGAAGAGTGATGTAAAGGAGATGAGACCACAGGAGAACCTATCCTTATAAAATCTCTTTCCAGCTCACAGTGTACCAGGAGATAAGTAGGTATCCAGTTAACAGGCTGAGGATGTTCGTAGTTCTCTGGGCTGGTACATGGGAGGGTTGCTATAAATTACAGCTTCTGAGGCTTTGACAGAGAATGTTGCTTCATTTCTTGAAATTATGGGCTAAATTCATCACTGTTTTAACACAGCACTAAATTATTTGCACTTAAGAGGCAGTTTCACCACAATAAACCATAATCTTTCATTCTCTAGAACATGCTCTTCTAAGGTTAAGTGGCCAAAGGACTCCCCACTCCATGGGTCACAGACCTGGCTGTGATGGTCTTTGCATGTCAAGAGAGATAATGTTTTCAAGGGGGAATGAGACTGGAGTTAGCAGGCTGCTTTTCAACAAACTATCATCACATAGAAAGCAGAATTCCCATAGAAAAATGCCTTGATCCCTGTCAGAGCACCACAGGAGCAGGATATCAAGGGCTTTCTGCTGCTCTAGGTGTTGTCAGCAGGCTTGGGAAGACAAGTGCAGCCACCTGACGGAGCCCCCACTTCAGGAAGGTTATTTTGTTTAGGGGACACCGTACATCAGTGTATTTTAAGTGAAGCTTTCCTCAACTGCCCAGTTTGCAGAAAAACAATGTGAAAATCCCATGTTTGACCAGTCTCATGGAGATGCTGATGGTCCAAATTCAAATGCAGAGTTCTTACAGGGCAGTCTGAGTGTTGCCTGCAACTGGGGGGTATTTTTCAGATATCTGTTCCTTGCAGGAGAGGCATTGGCCTGTGTCATCCAGAGCAGGCTCCTTTCTGCACTCCAGCACCTGAAATCTCTTGTCCCCTCATTAATTCTTGTACCTGCAAAGCAACACACTCCATTTGCTGATCCTTTATACATACCTTGGGGAGCAGTTCCTCTAGAAGCTGCCTCTTCATGCTTCTTTATGTGCATCCATTTGGATTATCTCACAAGAAGGAAAATCCTTTGAAGTTTGCTGGCTTCACCTGGGCTTGTCATCAACAGGAGTCGAGTGCAACCATGAATCAGTTTAAATGTTCATTCCAGCTAGGTGTAAGATCGGTTCCTAATTACAAGGCTGGAAAATAAGAATGTCCAGGAGTCATTTGAACATAAAATGTAATTCTAGGGCAAACTTAACAATAGGTTCTTGCTTAGCTGCCCTATTATATTTCACCTTGAGTTTTGCACGTCTCATCCATAAAAAAACCAGGCGTCTAATTTGCACCTACACTGTGTGGTTTGTCTCGTTCCTTCTAGCACAACAGAAGTGTCTTGGGTGTGGCCAGATGTGGGTTTGTTTGAAATTCAAAGTAGTTCCTGCAGTTGTGACCCTTCTTTCTGTCCACCTTCTAAGCAAGCTGACCTGTCACATGTTGACCAGCTTTTCTTCCCAGGCAGCGATTCACGAAGCTGCTTGCAAACCTTTTACGGGCTTTCCTACATTTTACATTTAATAACATCAAAAACTATGAGCTCTAGAACAGCCCTCTCAAGTTTTCCATAAATGGCTAATTTCCTTTTGGGTAACAGAAATGGCACTTTGACAATGGAGATGGCAGACGTGATAACAACACCTCTGGACCAAGCAGCCCTCCCACCATTTGGTGTCAGCTTCTGGGGTTCCTAATTTGACATCCCTCGGGCCCCCGTAGCTGAAGAATAAGAGATGATCACACCTCCTACAGCTAAGAGAGTGTGAGGAAAGCAGGAATCACACTAGACACTGCTGATCTTAATGTCACCGCTAACAAATCTAATCTTACCCTAGTTCATCTATCACTGCCAACTAGGCATTGTTTTGTATGATTAAGTGCCTGTGAAGTCAAATAATAAACTGAATTAGCTCCATTTGGGTACATTATCCAAACTGGACTTTTGGATACATCATCATTAATATGATCTTTAACTTGTCGGAAATGCCAGAACACAGATAACAACAGTGAAAATACTGACACTGTACGTTAATGGTTTCCTTGACTCATTACAGGACAGAGAATGAAGTCCATACTTCACTCTGGAAAAATGCAGCGCTTAACACAGATGTCACAAAAAGAAATAGGATTTATGCAATATAGAAATAAAATATTTTAGTGGGTAATGTGCTGGCAGAGAACTACAAAACATTTAGTGCTCTGTGTTACTGTAATGTTTTCATTAATAATTTTGGTTTTATTTGCTCCTTAGAAGAAGGAAATGGTGCTGTCTGTTTAGCACCAGATTACATGTGTAATTCTGGGCATTCTTAATGACCTGGAAGTTAGAATTGTGATTAAGTCTGTTACTAAATTAGTGGCTCTGTGGTAGCTGCATGAGTTTTATTCAGAATACGATGGCAGACCCAGAGAGGTGACGCTGCACCAGAAATAACATTGCAACAGACATTTATTTGCTTGCAAAAATGAGGGGACTGTTTACATCTAACATTTCTAAAACACCTTCTGAGAATATCACTTACTTTACTCCAAGAGGAGTTTAATACCTTTTTAGTGGCAGATGTTACGAACCATTGCTTGTATCCCAGCTGAGCTCCACAGGCTCCCACCTCGCCTCCGAGGAAAATAACGGGCTCGAAGGGAAGAATCTGTGAGGAGCACAACCATTTTGGAGAGAAAGACGGACAAATACAGATCACAGGAGGCTGTGAGGAAGCAGAGTGATTTTTCAACAAACAATATTCGTTCAAACAACCAGATTTCAGGTTGTCTGACAGGATGAACCTGTAAGGGTCACAGGTTACAATAGTAAAAGATTTAATTCCCTTTTAGTTTTTGTCTTCAATAAATAATACGCTCTAGCAGTGGCAATCATCTTTTGAGAGAGTGGACACATTGTGCTACACAATTCTTGTCAGCTGATACATGCAAGTTTATGTTGGTTATTTGCATTAATGTAGTATATGGTGTATTACTGTGCTGTTGCTCTACGTCTTGCAAATGCAAAAGCCTTAACTTTAAAGAGTTTGGAAGCTGGATATTGTAATGGTACTTTGGAGCAATATGGGGCTTTACGGAGAATTTAATTTCCTTCGCACGTTGCTGCTGTCTGTGCCAACTGCTCAATAGTATGCAGCATTTTACAATGGGAACTGAAGTTAAACACTTGTATCATCGAGACCTCCAGACATACTGAGGGAAGTCAGTGGTTCATCTGCAGGGATAATGTGATGCTGCTGCAAGAACATGGGATGGGGATTTCGCAACCCAGGTTCACTTCCTAACCCAGCTTGAGCTGAGTGTTGCCCTTAGAACAGCCCTTTCCTTTCTGTTCCTCCACTTGCAAAAGTTAATGGTAGGGTCCCTTGTAAATGCTTTAAGATCTATAAAGGAAAATTGGGATCTATCCTTATAGTAACTAGACGTATCCATAACCACCAGCTAAAACAGTTACAAGGTGAATTTTTTATGGGAGCAGACACTTGAAAGAATGGTGGCCCACACTTCAAACATGGACACTTGCAGAACCTGAATATGAAGCTTTTTGATCTTAGGAGGATCACATGTCCATGAATTAATCTACTGTTGGCTCTAAAGAAGCCAAAGCTGCTTTGTCATTGTCAGTTGTGTACACACTGTGTGACAGGGAGCTACTGTATGACTGCACAGCCTCCGTTCTGTACTTGTGACTGCAACGAGCCCTGGCAGCATAGAAATACCCTCCTGCATTGCCAGGTTCACCTTGTAAAGTAAATAGCACTGGGATCACACAAAAGCACCTCTAGAGAAAGGGATACAGGGACAAAGGGCGCGTGAATAGGAAGGCTGCAGAAAGGCACAAAATGAGTCACAGGGGACAAACTGTAATGATGAGTTTGAAAGGATGTTAGAAATGGGAGAAGGCTGAAGGAAGGTCTGCTGCTTAGTGGGGAATGAGAAGATAAGCAGGTGACAACCAAGATTGACATATTCAGTGTTTCTCAGACACAAACATGATGCTGGTAGCCAGAAACTTAGCATGCTTCATTTTAACAGGTGTGTAGAAAAGTCCAAAATCAAGGGCAGAATACATTTTAAACGTTTAAGAAATGTAGGTACATTGAAATCAGCCAGGCCTGCTGAGCGTTACACTGGCAAATTTAAGGCACTGAAGCAGTCTTAGAAGTGCTACCAATAATCTTTGACAGCTGCTAGAAGAAAAATTCCAGTGGATAAACATAGTACCTGTCATTAAAAAGGAGAAAATTTAAAAAATAGGGACTTTGAGAGGAGTCAGACTAGGACTGTCACTGAGAAACATTTTAAAACAAATACAGTTTGCTCTGAAACATGTAGAATACAGGCAGGCAACAAAGACATTTGAAGAATAAATCCTGTTAAATGAATCTAATCTCTTCTTTAGGACAAACAGCCTAGTGCCACAGGCACCCACCAGTGTTGCTCCTGGTGACATGATGTGTCTGGGAGGCACGCAGGTGGTGCCTTGCTTCCCCCTTCTGTTATGGAAACTTTGCAAACACAAACACTCCCTGTTTGCAGGGTTCTATCCCTTTCTATGTGTGCTGCATTCACAGGGCAAGTGCTACAAGGATCCTGCATACAAGTGAGTCTCTCCCTACCCTCTGACTGCATCTGGAGGAAAGTGGTCAGCTGAAGCCCTGTTGCTGTGTTCTTAGGACAAGGTAAGATGCTGCCTGCATAGGTAAGGCAAATGCCTGGCAGTTGGGTAGGGGCACACCTACTAACTTGAAGGATACAGCCCATAAGCTGTGTATGTTGGCTATCCCCTGACCTGGCTGGTACGTGGTAAGGGTCAGATGTGAGTAAGGCTCTTTAAAAGCTTTTGATGTAGTTCCACACACTGTTGTTATGTACTGGACCAGGGGAAAAAAAAAAAAAAAATTGAGGCCAGGCTAAAATCATTTTGCAGTCTGGTAGGTGCACAAGTGGTTGAAATACCACTTGTCCAGAGCAATTATCAATGATTCACTGTCAAGCTGGGGGAACGTTGTAAGTGAGGTCCCACAAGGGTCTGTCTGGGGTCAGTTTTACTCAATGCTTTCATTAATGACTTGGATGAGAGTAATGATTTGTGTAGAGAGTGAAATTTGTGGATGACATCAAGATGGAAGGGTTTGTGAGCACGTTAGCGAACAGGATTAGAATTTAAAATAATCTTGCTACATTGGTGAAATGCTCTGAAATCAATAAGATCAAATTCAATAAAGAATGCAAAGGAATCTTCTTAGGTGGGAGATGTAAAATGCAGAGGTGCAAAGTGGAGAATAGCTGGCTAGGCAGCAGTGCTGGAGGCAAGGCTCAGGGTCCTGCAGTCAGTCATGAACTGAGGATGAGTCGACGGTATAATGCTGCTGAAAAAACATTCACCCCGGCAACGACTTTCCTGCCCCAAAGTTGAACAAATGTAATTCTGCTGAATACGAGGATAATTACTCTGCGCTACTCAGCACTAATTACTAGGGTTGTGTGCCCAATTTGGAATACTAAAAGAAAAAAATAAAGCAGGAATGTCTAGAGAAGAGAAAAGAAAAAGGAGTGGTGAAATGTATTTAATCTAGGAAAAACAAAAAGGAAACTGAGTGATGACCTGGTAGCATTCTTCACCTCTGTAAAAGACTTGCAGAGAAAAACGAGTCTTTTCCATGCCAACAAAAAGATGATAATTGATTTGCGGCAAGAGAGAGATATGTTAGATCATCCTTTTCTTGCTATATCTCAACATCCGAAGAGGTTTCTTAAAGAATTCTCATTGTCAGAATTTTAGAACAAGACAGACAAACTGCTTCCAGGAATATGCTACACAGAGTTGACTCTTTCTCAAAGCAGATAAGACCTTTATGTTTCTTCCAACTTTATGGATCCGTGATTTTTGTCTAACAGCTTAAATCACAAGACATAACATCATTCCTAATTATCTATTTCAGCAATTCAGTATTAAAGTTCATAGTCAATACCAATCAATTAGTTCTGAGCTCTTGGAAGCTAGTGGTGTAAAGAACCAAAAAGCTAATATACCATAATATTTTGTCATGGCAGAGTTTATTCTACTAAAGGGCTCGGTCCTAACAATCTTCACAAATGCCTTTGTACAGTTATATCACCTTTACTCAGGGGAAAAAAATAAAAACAAAGCTACTCAGGTCTGTGTAAAATTGAAGGATTGTGCTTCTTTATGTATTACTGGTGTGCACAGCGCTAAACCATTTATCAACGTGGCGCTGTACGTCATGGGCTTTTTTTACTGGTATTTATGGACTGAGTCCATCTAAAACTAAATCTTGATCCAATTCCATGTGTGAAAAGAAATACTATGAGCACTTCCATTTGCACTTGAGTAGATGGTGCCAGCAGCTGCTGCGCAGAGCAGCACCGTGCCGGCTGGATACAAGAAGGGGAGGCTGGGTGGGCAGCTCGCCCCAGTCTCTGCAGCTCTGCTGGGTGCAGGACTTGCTCAGGTTGCAGCAGTTGAGGATCTGGCCTGCAGCACCTCTAAAGTACAGTTTTGCAGCTCTGATAATAGAATCATGAAAGGATGTGATTTATTTTTGCCATGTACACTCTGTTCTAGAATTTTGCCTCCTTCTCTTCTATTCCCAGTATCCTTGACTTTAGAGGAGAAGAAATGCTGTAAAACAAAGCAAACTGCAACAAGATGCTGCTTGTTCGCTCACTGGTTGATTTCCCCTTTTTCTATTACCAGTTGATTGATTTTGGAGACCAGGTAAGTGTATCAAGAGACATTTGAGGTCTCTGACGACCTCTGCAGAGATTTGAGATCTGCAAAAAGCATTCTTTGCTGAGGAATTTATTGTCTGGGCACAGCTAATCCTAAGACTAAAGTGCTCTGGAAGGACTGAGGCTGTCCTTCAGGAGAGGATACACAGCAGAACCCAGCTTCTTGGGACAAAGCTGACTGGGGAGAAGTAGTAACTTGAGGGTGACTGGAAAGACCAGAGCTCGGGCTGGAGTTTCTCCTAGCTTTATGGAGTAGGGGCTGAGGTAAGGTGGCCACAGGGACTCTGTGAAGGTGGAATGACCAGTCCCTTCTGAGCAGAAGCCTGCAGTTAGCTTCAGAGGTTACTCAAAATCCTGCAGAAAGCTGGGCTCTGCCCTGCACCCTTTCTCTAACCCTGACAACAGGTGCTGGCAGGGAGAGCTGTGCAGAAATGAGCAAAAAAGAGCAGACAAAGTGCTGGCCCTTTTGGAGACCAGATCTCATCTTGGCTTCCTCTTCTCAATTCTCTCCTCATATCCCCACAGCAAACCTCCACCTCATCCACTCTGCAGCCTGGGGGTGGTACCTTGAGGCTACTTTCAACTCTGCCTCTCCCTCTTCAGTCTTCTGCTTCCCTTCCTTCATCCCAACCTTGCTTAATGTAGACTTGAAAGAAGCCTGGCTATGTGCAGGTGGTATGTACTGTTGTAATCTACTTATCCATTCTTCTGGCCAACCCTTACGTCCATTAAAATCAGGTAGCACTTAAGGGAAAAAGTAATCTGAACTTTGCCTGTGAAACCATAAAGGAAAGAGAACAGCTGTAAGACGTCAGGAGTTTAGTATCAGCATCTATTTGCCTTTGGAGAGCCGTTGTCTCAGTGACTGAACAAAGTGGATTTAATTTTATGAAGAGATTGCATTTGATGGAGACACAGAACTGTTCACCGGGGGAAAGACTGGCTAGTTATGTCTGCTCTGAGACATAGAGTACCCAGTGCTAGTGCCAGGTGTGTGGTATAGGTAGGTAGTGGAAAGAAGGTTCTATTTTCTCTAACAAATTGCATTAAGATTACAACAGAACGGGGTGAGTGGCACAGGATACATTCAGTACCTCACAGAGTTAAGGTCAGCTGAAGTGCATGGCATTTCATATTTCCTCTTGTGAAAATGGAGACAGAAATGGAAAAGTGGAGCTCCGGGGGCTAGGTATCATTAGTGTCTGGCAGCAGAAGGAACAACCATGGAGGTTAACACCCAATCCCACAGGAGCTGGTTAGTGTTATTACCCCAGCAAAGACCTCCCCCTGGCCTCTACACTCTGGCTGAGAGCGGCGATCCCAGCCTCTCCTGCTCTATGCAGTGTGACACCAAGTGCACACCTACTTGGCTACAGAAGAGAACTGGTCTTTGGGCTCATCTCCGAGAGAAACGTTTGCATGGCTAATGTTGTTGACTTTATTCTTAACACTCAGACAAGTAGAGACTCCATCAGCTGGCTGTACGTGGAAGAAAAGTAATGGAATTGCTTCACTTCCTTGATTTATGGAGGAAACTGAAAGCCCTGATTTATTAAAACAAAATAAGTATTTCTCCAAAATAAAGAACTGTAGAACTTCACTCAGCCAAGCATTTCTCAAGCTACAAGAAGACAAAGAAGTAGGAAGATACTATGAATCAAATAAATTATTTTTTATATCTCTTCTGTAGCTGTATCTGCGCCTTCTATCTGCAACAATCTCTTTCCTGTTCAGCTATTCAGTTTGCAGAACAGCAACATTTGAAAAGCCAACTAAACTGAAGAATGTTAGACCTCTGTTTAAAAAATGCCTATAATATCCCCCTTTTAAATTACCCACTACCTAGTTCAAATACATAGTACACAGTGCATTTATTTTGTTGAACTCTCTACCAGTCCAGTGACAAATTATGGTCAATATTGTTAATTTTATTTCATTATATGGGGAAGAATTTTCCCCAAAGGCAGATTTTGCTCAAATTATAATTTAGGCCAGAAAGTTGTGTATAAGTCAACTGGCAATCACAGGCTACTTTCCTGGGAATTATTTTGTACTTTTGTCATTTCTTTTTAAAGTCAAATAATAATTACAACTTCAGCAATTAGCTACAACAAATCAAATAGGATATTTGATAGCAGGATGAGAAGCAAATGTACAAAAAGTTTCTTCCTTGATAGCAGCACTTCAGCCTTTTCACATCTTCTGGCAGACTGAGACATGATTTAAGATAGGTATGAGAAGAGAGGCCCCTGCGTGCTCTTCTCACACTCTCCCTTTTGTATTTTTTACAGGTCAACATACCTACTTCCATTCCCTTTTTTTGTTTTCCTTTCAAATTATATTCTTCTCTTTGTTGAAATCACACCTGAAATTTTGGACTTTCACTATCATGCAATGAACCCCCCTCAAAGTGTTACACCTCAAAACTCTTTATTTACTGCCATCTCTCAACTCTCCCTTGCTAGAAAACCTGCTTTTCCAAGTCCTGGGTTTCAAGGCCCCTCTATTCTCTCTTTGCTGTACTTGTAGAGCTCATTAGTGGAAAAGTAGGGATAAATATACAGATGTCTAGATTGCATCCAGAGCCAGCTTCTCTCTAGAATGACCATAGCCATGTTTAAGCAGTGCTGGGGCCAAGTGAACAAACTTTGCTAGAAGCTAGCTGTCTTCTGCAACCACTCAAGTGTTAGTGCCTCATACTGCTGGCTGATATGGGGCTCCTTGGCTCTGCTGGAGGACCATGCAAGGAGGGGCATCCTTGTTCTAGAGCTGAGCCAGCTTTATTCATTTGCCCTGCTATGGGAGCAAATACATTACTCTGGTAGAAGAGGAACGGTGGAGATGTTGCCTAGGCAGCTGACCTCAACCTGCTATAGTGAAGGTTAGATGTGGAAGCAGCAGTATTACCTCTATTGTTATCAGAGAAAGACATAGGGGTTGGATTCTTCCATTTCCTGAAGTTTCCTAACCCCACAGTACCCGGGTGATGTAGAGTTGGCAGCATATGTGTAGATGTCAAAGGTTTGTGTGTAGCATCAGTAGCATCTGGGTTGTTAAAGGTCTTAAATCTGTGGCATCCGTACTGCTGAGATGGTATCATCTGTGTGGTTGTGAAGCAGTGAGATCACCTATAGGAAAATCTTCCCTCAACTTCTCCCAGCACCTCTCCTGGCCAGTCAGTGATGTTAAAAGCAGGACCCAAAGTACAATCAGCAAATAATCTCAACAAAAAAATTGTTGAGTAGCAGTAATAGGAAGGAAAAAGACATATACATATCAACCTGTGCATATTTCTGAGGCAATAAAAGTAGATTAAATTTCAGCCCTCAAGTGCTCGCAGGATGCTAAACTGGAACCATTAGAACCATAAATATTCCGTGTATTGTTTACAGTGCAGAGAAGTAAAGAGAGAACCCCATTTAGTGCTGAGGAAGCAAGTAACTGTGAGCAAGCTGTGCTGACAGCCTTACAGCAGGACTCGGGTTCATTTTCCTAAACAGTTTTTGGACAGATCAAATAGGTGAGGTTGTGCTCTACTACTGTCTCTTGTGGGAAGAAGGCACCATGGACACTTAACACCATACAACAGGAGAAAGATATCTTCAGATATTGTTATAATTCTATCTTCCCAATCTCCAGATATGGAGGTTCCCCAAGCCATTAGTTCAGACATTGCAACAAGATTTGTAGCAATGCCACTATATCTGGTGAGTCAGCTAGAAAACAATGGCACCAACAAGATATCTGCTATTACCAGTCCCAGGGGAGACAAGAAAGACCAAGGTTTTTTAGCTAATGTTTAAACCTGCTTGCTAGAACTTCAAAAACAACCCCTGATATTTTCACGTCTCACAGAGATGGAACATCTGAGATACCAGACTTGTGGTACGCAGTTTTGCTTCTACTAGGAGAACATTATCACCACCAGCCATGACTTTATGTTACTTATAAAGTCCTACTTATCTGCAAACTCCTGTATTGTTCACCCATCCACAGCAGCCAGGGTCAGGTCCAGCAGCATCAAGTCAGGGAGGACACACATCTTGTATTTCATGGCAGAAGTGTGGACAACCTGCTGCTGGGCAGCCTCTCTGGTGTGTCAGCTGAACTGCCCTGACAGAAAGAGATTATACACAACAGGATAAGACTTCACAGTTTATCAGTTTAATAGTAAAGCAGATGGATTTTAAAGAGTTGGGAACTAATTGGCTTAGGCTGTGGTTCCAAGAGAAATCACGTGAGGCTTTAGGTACCTGGCAATGGGGAATTGAAGTGCTACAGCTGGGTGATGAAAAGCACTTAAGTCGTACAACTCACCTGACTGCTTCAGATTTGTTCCAGAAGTTTTGAAGGCATAACTTTGTTTGTGCAGACTGTATGTCAGGTCAGGTATTTACTGTCCTCTTAGCACTGGTACTGGGTGAGGAATAACTCAGAGAGGCAATATAAAGCAGTACCAGTGTGAATCATGTTTTGGGTGCTCCAGCTAACTGGACAGAAATGTAATTTTCTCCCTGGTGCTGATCAGCTTTCTTTTTCCAAGTGCTGTAGTGGTCCAATATTAATAACACAGAACCAGAACTATACAGACATCAAATAGGTTGAGTAACCTTAACAAATGAGTATATAACAACCCATCAGAAATCACAACAGAATCAGGCACAGTAGTTTAAATACTCTGATGTGGTAAAATAAGGCTGTGACTGTTTGTGTCAGCTGATCAATTGACATAAATGATATAAATTATTTCAGCTTCATTTAGCCTTTTCATCATTACCACTTCTAGAACCCCAGGGATAATTGAATTTCAAGAAAACAAGTAAACTTTTCCAATGTTTGACAAACTGAGATCTCTTTTCAATAGACAGTGCTTTTCAAAAGCAATCAGAGATCTAAACATGAGGTGGTGGCTCATAACATCCTTACAAAAAGCCTTTTAAAATTGACTGGCAGATTCAGCCCCACCTCGTTCAATTATAAGAAAGCAAATGGGCTGCAAAGAAAACCTGCTTAAAAAGTCTCCCAGCAGGCACTTTGGTTACTACCCAGTGTGAGTTACAAATTAGGTAATAGGAAAAGCAAAGAAATAACAGACTTTAATAACGTTAGGCCTAAGCTAGTATTAGTCCACTTCTTTTTAGAATCATATTAACACAAAGGCAAAACCTCAGCAGGGCTTACTTGAATAAACTGAGCTACATAGGAACACAGACTTCAGAACATTAAGTCATATCACTCTGTGATGCTTTATATAAAAAATATAATTATTAGAGTCTTCAGCACGCTAACTCTAGTAAGATACTTTTTAAAGCATCAGAACTCAAATAGACTTAATAGACTTAAAGCCTGGCCTGCTTAAATATGAATGTTAATCCTGGAGTACAGGTAGACTGCAGCTAGCATTCCTGCAAAGCACACCCTTCCTC
Organism: Megaceryle maxima; assembly: GCA_024605025.1. NCBI lineage: Eukaryota > Metazoa > Chordata > Aves > Coraciiformes > Cerylidae > Megaceryle > Megaceryle maxima. The sequence continues at coordinate 13,261 of JANHGN010024407.1, forward strand.
ACCCCCTCCAGCGCTTTTATACTTGAATAAGCACTGCTGACTTAGATCATCAATAACCAAGAGCAATAGACTTGGCAGAAAAGGCAGACCTCACAGAAAGCTGGGAGAATCTTCTTGTGCATGCAGTTTTTCAGGGATTTATCCAGTTTGTGCATTAACGCAGTGCATCATTTTGGTCACACTTGCTTGCTCTTAAACACCTTCTTGCCTAAATGAAGATAGTGCACTACTGCTGCACCTTTCAGCAGCCAGAGGATTTGCAGGCAGGACTGAGCCACACTCTCTTCGCAGATGGTTCTTCACCAAGACACTACTTGTCAGGTGGACAGCAAAGCTGGCAGATGGGCTCCTCCGACTCACCCCACACAAGGCGTCTGGGTGCAGCTGCTTTGAAGCAGGGCTCTGCTAACCTCGGTGATTTTACACCAAAGCAGACTGGGAAGTGCTCATGCATTTGACTGCACCTCGTGATGAGCTGGGTGGGACCCTCGTGCCAGTGGGTGGTTACACGTAAAGAGCCACAATAACCCCTTTGGGTGACAAAGCTGGGGCCAGAGGAGTGCAACTGTAGCCCAAGGGCAGTGTGTCTATGCACCCATCCACTGCTGAAGACACGTGCTGAAATAAGTTTTGGGTTCCTGTTCTTCAGCTCTCTGAGCCTTCCTATCAACTATTACTTTAAACAACTGTAAGTGCAGTAAAGAGCTGGCAAGAAGTTATTTGGGTTTGTACCACATTCATTGGATTAACCACTATTAAACTGCTTTAAAGCAGCAGCTATTTTACTGCTTTGTGGATGTAAGGAAGCAAAATCAAGCTCGTGGATTAATAAGGGGTTTTAGTTCCTTCGGTACAGGCAACAATACCTGCTGATTGCTGAGTTGGCATTGTTGTCATGACTATATATGATCATGTCACCTGAGGGACATGAATGCAGCAGTATGGAGGTAACTTTAGCCATGGAACACTACATGTTCCACCGTATGTCTGGATTCCACAAATTATTCCTCCATTGCTTCTCTATCCCAAAACGGCCTCTTTGGGCAATACTGGAGATGTTTTTGAATATTCTGGAGTGATTAATCCCACCAAATGTTAATTGTCTGACCCCTGAACCCAGCAAAGATTTTAGCAAAGGGGTGCCAGTTTAATGAAGACCAAAATGTAATTATCAACCACAAGATCTACTGGGATACGAGGAGAAACAGCAAGCCAATTAATCACTTCATTCACACAGCAGAATATTTAGAAACTTCTCTGAAGTAATTTGATGGCTCTTTTGTAGCCTGTCCCCTTTTTCTGCAGTATGGCCTGCCTGTCTTTGAAGACTGGTCTAGATTTGTCATCCTGGATAAAAAACTCTGCCTCCTGTCTTCCCAACGTAGAAGTTTAGTACAGTGTAGACCTTGGCTTTGCACAGTCCTGGCACCTACATTAGGGGTATCTTTTCTAATGGGGACCTCTAGTTGTGTCTACAATATTATACTAACTGTACATTGATAATAAAAGCAATTAGTTGGCCTTAAGCTTCATGGGGGACTATCTGACATGAGAACATTTTGGAATTAAAAAAACCCTACAGGTTAATTTCACGCTCAGAACTTCTCCACATGAGAAGATTTCTGCTGAAATGAGATGCTTCTCTTTAACTGCTTCACATTATCTGCTTTGGAATAAGTACAGAAAAAAGCAGCAGTGGGCTTTTATCTTGCTGTAAATTATTGGTTTGTTGTGGTGCTGACTTCTTTCGAGGTACTCCCTCAGTGCTGTGAGCTAGAATTTTGTGCTCCTTGGGGCTTATGGTGGACACAGGGCATTTTGGGAATGTGCCACTGGAACTAGCAGCACATTTTGTTGTTGGTCACTGGAAATCTGAATTTTCCATTTACTCTCACACAGGTGTAAAAATACCATGATTTGTCTTTTGCCATAAGAGTTCATTGCTGTCTGACTGTGAATTTGTGGCTCATGATGGTGTGAATATATACAGGACATACTTCTAGATACCCTGTTCCTGAGCACTCAGAAGATGGCAGCAGCATCTCCGGGCTTATTTGCAGTGGAACTTATCAAGCCAAAGGTCTGGAAGGGACCTCAAAGTTCATGTGAACTATCCTTCTGGTGCCAGGTTCAACTGTCCTTATTTCAGTCTTGACTCAAATCTTCTAGAGACCTGCACTGGGGAAAATTCCATGGCAGCAGAGTAAGTAAGCAAAGGGTAAGGAGTATCACTTCTCTCTGAAAACCTTCACACTGGTTGTGGTTCTTTCCAGGACCCGGGAACAGAAGCACTTCTGTGGTAGATGAGGTCAAAGGGCTGGCTACCTCAATATTGTGTATCTGAAATGTTGAAACAGGGCACATACATTGGAAAAGGCCTTATAAGGAATTTCTCCTATGGTAAAGCCTTTGTTTTCAGAGTATCTTGCTTAATAACATCAATAGGTTTATTCTGCATTAGCTTTGTAATTCCTTTTTAAAACTGTTAATACTTTAAACCTGCATAATATCCTGTGCCATTAAGGTTCATCATTCAATTCTAAATGGAAAAAACCCAACAACCTTCCTTTTCTTTATTTGAAATTAGAGCCCCGAAGCCCTTTTGACTATTGAATTGTGAAAAACAGTGGAAGACTGTTCCCTGCTCACCCTTCACAAACCATTTGGAAGCTGAAGATTCCCACAGTGTTGAGTCTGCCATCATAAGGGAGCCACTCTATGCATTTATAGTTCTCACATATTTCTCCTTCCTTCCTGTGCTCTTTTTGAAAGTGGGTCATCAGAAATATCTTGTATTGGGTTTGTGTGGTCAGATTTTGGGGGGGGGGTGTGGGGTGTGCTCCAGAGAAGGCTTCTGTAAGAAGCTGTCAGAAGCTTCTCCTATGTCTGATAGCACCAATGCTGTCTGGCTCCCAGATGGACCTGCTGCTGGCCAGGGCTGAGCTCATCACCAATGCTGGTAGTGCCTCTGGGAGTGTGAGGAGTCTTGCACCTGAGGAGGAAGGAGCAGCAGAGACAATGTGTGATGAACTGATGGCAACCCACATTCCCCATCCCCCTGTGCTGCTGCAGGGGAGGAGGTAGAGAAAACTGGGAGTAAAGTTAAGCCCAGGAAGAAGGGAGGGATGGGGGGAAGGTGTTTTAAGATTTAGGTTTTATTTCTCATTACCCTACTCTGATTTGGTTGGTTATAAATAAAGTTGCCTCTGTTTTGCCCATGATGGTAACTGGTGAGTGATCTCTCCCTGCCCTTATCTTGACCCACGAGCCTTTTGTTATATTTTTCTCTCCAGCTGAGGAGAGGAGTGATAGAGCAGCTTTGGTGGGAACCTGGTGTCCAGCCAGCCAGAGTCAATCCACCACAGTCTGCTGTATTCAGGATGGGAATCTATGATAGATTTTTACAGTGGTATAAGCATTTTACTGTTATTTTCATCTGCTCATTTTCTAACAATGTTTAATATGCAATTTGTTTTTTTTTTTTGATCACCAAAAAATGCTCCAAGTCCACCTTCTTGAGTGGCAATAGCCAATTTCTACCCCATCACTGTGTATGTGTAGTTCATATTATTTTCCCCATGTGTGTTACAATGTGCGCAGTTTCTTCTGCTGTTTTTTCACCAATTGATAAAATACAGCAAGAATCCTCTTTGCACATCTTCATAGTCAAGCTTTACTCTGAACATCTGTGCCATCTGCAGACACTGCGACTTCACTCTATACCCTTTTGCCATGTAACTTGTAAACGTCTGGTACAGCACAAGCCCTAGCATAGATTTCCATACTAGTACCTATGATCTGATAACCAACCTCTGCTGCAAATCCTGGCCATTTATTCCTGTCCTTTATTTCCCACCTTTTAATTCTTTGTATGTGACAGCTTATTAGGACACCTTCTCCCCTCTCAAGAGGCTTAGCTTCTTTGAGAAGCTTATTGAAACTTTAGCAAGCAGTACACTATCTCAAATAAATCACTCTTATTTACATGCTCATTGATTTTGAAAAAGATCCTAATAAACTGGTAACTCAAAAATTCCACTTATAATAAGTATCTTAACATTTTCCCAGAGTGTTATAATTTGGCTTTATGTCTATTAAATGTATTCATTATCTTAGTTTCTACTGATTTACCCTGTACAGGCAGAAGTGGAGATCAGTTAGAGGGGATTTTGCAGCAGAACTGGGGTGACCAGTGATGGCTGAATGACTTCAGACTGTCAAAGGATATTTTCCTGGAAATAGGCACACTGGAAACTCACATTGCCTAGTTACTTCTAATTAACTGAGGAGGAGGAGGAGATCAACACTGAATGGACCACTGTGGCTGTGTTGCATGTTGCCATGAAGAGGTATCTACTCTGCCTATAAAACGGGTTGTCCAGGCACAGGAAGTTAGAGACAGCTCTGCAGAAATGTTGTTCCCAATTTTCAGCACACATTGTTTGTCTCCATACCAACCCACTGAGTTTAGAAACAAAAGGAACATTGCTAACTTTTATGCCTAGTAGCAACAGCAATGTTTCAGAAAGACTGTCAGTGAATATTCATAAATTGTTACCTATTTTCTCTAATGCAAACTTTAAAAAACCTCAAAACCAGAAAATCTTCCAACATGGTGACTAGTCTGAAGATGAATGCTATTAGCATTTGAATTCTTACCCCTCTGCAACAATGGCTAAGGAAACCTTTCCTTGGACAGAAAAAAATAACCCCTATGCCACCAGTATGGAAGCCTCTGCAGCGTGACGGTAGGCTTTCTGTCTAGGAATTACAATCAAGTGCTATGCTCTGCATAACACTGAGACCACAGGTTAGAGCTCAAGGTCACTTGTCAGAGGTTCAGTGACTTTCAGGGTAGGTCGAACAGCCCACAAGATGCCCTCCTGAAGTGCCACTGCCAGCAGTACACAACCTGGAATGCCTGGCACACCAGCCACAAAGGGGAAGCATGTTGGTTTTGAGATACTACTTGAAAATTTTAAGTTGTGAAGCATGCCTTTTGTGTGCTCTGCATGTCCACGTGGGCGTTAAAATAGAAGAGTGCACGCCAGCCCAGCAGGTGCCAGGGGCTCTGCGTGATGGAGCGGAGGGACCGTGTTGCAGCCTGCATGTGCTTTCATGAATGTTGATCACTGTTTAGCTGTAGAGCAGAGTGGATGATCTGTGTGAGAGCCTTCACTGACCAGGCCCAGAAAGGGATTGCTGTGCACTGTCCAGATTTTTTCCCTTAGTAGGAATTTGCTCTTTTATTTTAAGATGCATACTTGGTGCGAATGCCTTTCAGAATTAGCGGCTTCATTATCTATATGGATTTGTTGTGAATTTTAGAGACAACTGATGAGAAAAATGTTGAAGATGCTTAATCAATAGAAAAAATGTGACTACACTAAGTAAATAAAATAAGACTCTGTTGCCCTTGATATGCTTCAAAATTAACATCACCAAAGGTGCATACACATGATTTTGAGATCATTTTGGACTATGCAAAGAGGGAAATGAAGGGGGTAAGTGGTAGGAGTATAGTGTTGGAGTTAACAATGAGTTAAATTTAATATAAGAATTTTTTGTGGAAAGGCTTAGGGTCCTGGTGAACAGCCTTTTTTATTGAGAACCACAAGAGTATTGATGGGTTCATAGCATCGTGGGGAGCAGTTTGGTCTCTGTCAAACTGAACTGTGTTGTGACTGGGGCAGCAAGTGCCAAATGCCTTTTCCTGGTAGATTAAATACTAGGGACTGGTAGGATCTGGGCGTGCAATATTTTGCCAAAGTCAGGCATCTTAAAACTGGTAATCTCAGTTTTGAGACACCAGAGGTAAGGGGAGGCAAAAGGATGGCAGCTTCGAGTAACTATTCTTTACAGTAGTATAGTAGACAGTTCTTTACCCCCTGGTAATGCCCCTGTGCTGCCACACTAGCTACACAGCCACTAGCTGCCCTCTCTGTTACAGCCAGAGAGTGCTCTGATATCTTGAAGCTGTTTTCTGGCAGCTGCCAGGTCAGACTGAAACCCTCTTTCTTTCTTTAGCACTTCTATACTTTCCTTTCTTTGCTCCAACCTCTTTTACTCTGCTTGTCTTCCACTTTATCTAGTCTGAAAATCTCTCTGTATATCAAGAAACTATTTCTGCAGCCTGGCCAGGTGCCCTGAGAACTGCTGTTCTTGTCTGTGTTGTTTCCAGAGAACTTTAAATCCCGTAACTTCATATCCCACGACTTCATATGGCCTTGTAAATCATACTTCTTATTCAATGTTCAGCTTCAAAACTATTCTCTATCTTCTACACCACCTTTTCCTGTAAGTCAAGGGGTTCAAGTCTGGAAGATGTGCCCATCAGAAACATGGTCTAGAGGTAGGGTAGGCAAAACACACTGGTGGGCTAGCAAGGCAATAAATCAAGGGCTAAGAAGTGCACAAAGGGAGAACAAATGAGCATAGACAGACACATCTAAATGCTGGCATTAGAGCAGGATAAACAGTGAAAGGCAGAAATCAAGGAGCATCAGAACACCCTGCTCATATTGTCCTTTCTCTCTCTGTGCATGTGCCTTATTGCTCATTGGCTATCAAACTCTCTCAAATAAGTGCTATACAGATCCATTCAAATACCTAGAAAGGTAAGCACAACCTGGTTGACTATACTGTAGACTCAGTGCAGAGGGAATTCATCCTGATGCATGTGCCAATTTGTTTTTACGTTATCGAAATGAGAGATGATCCAGTATTAAGCAACCAGGCTAAGGATTTAGAGAGTAACAATCCTGAGATGATTTCTCAAAGTCAATAGCAGTGGCTGAGCAATGAGGAGCCCATCACTCTGCTGCTGTAGAGTGACGTAGCTCTGCTGAAGCTAATATTGCTAGCTAAATGTCAGTTTTTGCAAGACAAAAAAAAAAAAAAAAAGTAGTCAGAGACTCAGGATAAAATAAGAGACTTCTTAGGGTTTGGTGTATCCATGTTGGTAGCCTCAGTGCTAACGTGGTTGATATACGTTTGCCTAGTCCCCTAAGATGCACATGCTACCTTCAAGTATTTGCTTAACGTGCAGAATAATAATACCTGCAACTTTTGCAGGTGGTAGTAACAGTTCACTGGATTAAGAGGCTGGATGTTCCAGCCAATACACAACAGCAATTGCTCACACTATTCTCAGAAGTTTGCAGTGATTTAAGCCCCCTTTCCACTGGCTCAGGTATCACCAGGCATTAACAGACATGCAAGGCTACAGCAGCAATGCTACACTAGGCTGCACCACAGGTTCTGAGTTAGTATCACTTATTTGATGTGGGAAATGGGAGCTTGCAGTATGGATGACAAAAGGCTGAGGCATCCAGTGCCAGTATAAACTATCCTGGCTTTTACTGACAGCTCCTTTTCCTCATTTCCAGAGAAGCATTTCCAAGACACAAGATTTGTATCTCGCTGCTACATGCTTCCTACACACAGTGCTTAAGGGATAATCCCCAATGCACTGCAGTATACGAAGCAATAAATGGCTGCTGAGATTAATAGACTGAGCAAAGCTGAAGCATTTAATCAATCTCCAAAAAGTACTCCTTGCCAGAATATTACAGGCAAGAGAATTTATTCCTCATGCACAACAAACCTTAACAGGGAACAGAAAAATTTCTATTCACCAGTGAGAAGTTAAACTGCTGAGCTGCCCTCTTTCTTACCAGGACACCTCAGTATGGGGTGGAGGTGAGGGGACTGACCGCAGTCATAACCAAGCAGGAGACACGTACAGGCTTAGATCTGACTGGATAAATACGCTGCAGGTAAGTGTTTCCATGCCTTATGTAGAAGGGATAATGTCCTCTTTCTCTGTGCCATGGTATCTTTAAGACAGAAGAATAAGTACTAGAACCTCATCCTGGTATAAGAAAGAGCAGAATATGAGGAGACTTTGGATCTTACTGATCCAGCCCAACTTAGATACAACTTAGAGCAGCTTCCAGACTGCTGCCATTCACAGCATTGCTTTAAAGTTCTTAACTGTGCATCAGCAGGGATTCCTGAAATGAGGTTTGCTCTGATAGACCTTGACAGACACCTTACAGCATCTAGGTGGTAGAATGCTAATAAGAGTAAGGAGCTCCTCTCCAACTGGGACTCTTGTGTGAACACAGGACCTATGTATGCCTTTCCGGCACAGAGGTCAGCAGTCAGGCTTTCTGACTTCAAAGTAATCTGTAGGTTCCCAGTTTCACACAGAAACACATTCAGTGACCTGCCTCAGAAGACATCCCACTCCTCTTTCTGGCCTGAGCCACCAAAACAATCGACAGAGTTCAGCAGGTCTCTCTCAAAAGAAACATTAATCATTATCATAAAATATGAGTAAAGATGCGAGCCCTGAGAGTTCAGGAAGATGGAAATACCTTTCCCTACACCTTCCCTCTTCACTTATACACTTTCTCCTTTAACTTTACATTATATATTTCTTCATATTTTGCTAATATCTGATCATATGGAGGGTTAGAATTTTCACTATGAACAGCTCACTTGTTATTTAACTTGGTCTGAGAAATGCTGGTGCAGGGGTTTGATGCTCTGAGAAGTGCTGGTACTGCATGCCATCTCACACTGGACTCTTACCTCTGTTTCCACCTCTTCTTCAGTTGCCATACATTTTCCTGCTCCTCCTCTCCTTCTCCAGACTACTGTGGCTGGTTGTCCCAGTTGTTCATGTACTCTACCCGTCACTTCCATCACTTCTCTAGAATTTACAGAAGGTCTGTACTAAACACTTCCAGAAAAATCATACATGTTAAAGGAAATGTATAATCAGTGGCCACTTGAAAACCTTCTCCTACATGACTAGTTGATGCTTGCTAAAGCCTGTGTGAGACTGCAGATGAAGAAAAATTCCTGCTTCAAGCTCAGGTGTTTCAAAATGCAGATCAATAGACAGGATTGGATCTGAATTGGATCAGGTTTCTAATACTCATCTTTTCAACTTGATGGAGAGTGGAAAACTACAAAAGCACAATAAAGCAGATAATGGCTGTTCATTTGTACAGACTTGGAAAACACAAACAGACAATAAGCAAAACCAGATTTACCTTGCCATAGATCCAAGGTAATCTGCTTTTCTCTAGTATCTTTGTAATGAATTCTCATTAGTTTACGGATGGGGTCGTGGCACTTAAGTGGATAATGTTACATGCCATCATTTATCTTTATTCACTCATCTGACGGACGCCTGTGGTGTCCCTGGGATGTTCTTAATTTTGAACATCACGTGACTGAAATGTGCATTAACTTTCACTCTTTCATATAATGTTATAAAGTCTTGATGATTTTTAATGAGTGCAATTAAGAAATTCTTTATTAGAACAATACACTGACTAATCTGAATGGAGCATTATTAGAAAATTGTCCTAGTAAGTTAAATGGGAGGAAGAACTTTCACAGGGCTTTACTTCCAGGTTTCATTTAGGCAGGCTTTATGCTGAGGAGATTCTCCAGACTGTATTTACATCAGCATAAACTAGAAGTAAGTGCAGCTGCAGGTACTTTATGTTTCCATCTGTAGAATAGGCTCTCTAGAAACCTTTCCAGAGCAGAAAGAAGTCTAGATACACTAATCTTTCACAAATATAGCACAGTAGGAATAGTTGTGTGGTTTATTTTTTCTACATAAGAAACACGTGAAAGCATTTGGGAGTTTTCTGGACCCAATTAAGTTCAACAATCCTTATCATTCCCAATTCTGAGACTTCAGAGGCAAGATAAAGCAATTGGCATTGCTAACTTGAAATGGCCTAATGTTACAGTCATTTGTTTTCTAGTTCTGAAGATTAGTTTAAGACTATATCCACATTTCAAACATGTATTTTACAGGTTTTCTGAAAAAAACCTGTCATCCAAATTTACATATGTTCCTGTGAGAACTTAAGGGATGGAAAATGTCATGCTAATGTAAAGAAACAGATTTTGACTGTGACAATCCATAACTGATTTGAAGGAATATTACCAATTAGTTTGAACTCAAAGCTTGACCTGCCTTAAAATTATTTTGCTATGACAAGAGATGTGCTTTTCATCTTAAAAATCACATTTTAACCTTCTTCTTTCTTAAAAAAAAACAAAATGAAAAACACCCACCACTTTTTATCTGAAAAATAGAATAAGTTCTAACAGAGCGATCATTTAAATGCATGATATTTGAAGTGCTGTTCCAAAGAGAAGAGTTGTCCACATGGATAAAACAAATTAACGAATGGGAATCCAGTCCAATTCTTTATTCTGTTGATGAGTAAAAGCTATTCAGACAAGACTGTATACCCTGTTTCCAGAGTACTGTTGACTTTAGTGATTATGTTGCAGATACTCATGAAAAAACCCTCAAAGTAAACCACATCATATGCTTTTGGCATATGACCCATAAAAAGTGTAGAAGGGGGAAAATATTATTCCCATTGACTTCACTGGGTAGAGGAATTAGGTACTTGAAAAAATAGGTAACAGTGTCAGAACTGAGGTCACTCAGTCCTTTCCCACATACTTAAAGGACAGTCTTGCTTTCTGACAAAACATAATTTTTCTGATTTCTTTAAACTGTACTTAAATAGCTACAGCAAGAGAAGTGGATTTGATATTGCCATATGGAGAGACCAAGAGCACAGTAAAATAAGTGCGAAGCTCCCTGCAGCCAGAATAATGGCATTTTATTCTGACTGCATATTAACTTTTCTATGCCTACTTTGCAGAAGACAGTGGTGATGTTAAAGGTTTTCCCCTAAACTGAGTAGAGGGAGAGCTGCAGTTACAAATAGCAGCTCAGGCAATCAGTTCCAATTAAAGAGTAATTCAGTGACAAAACTCCAGGCATTACTGAGTTCCCATTTTGCTGAAATAAAATAAAAAAACCACCAAAACCCAAAAAAGAGTTCCAAATATATCAGATCTACTTACAATATTTCATTATTATTAATTAGGATACTCAGGCAAAGCAGACCAAGCCTTTATTAGCTGAAGCAGCAGTTTGGCAGCAACCGGAGTTTTATTTCTCATTGATTAAGCAATAGATACGAGCTGAACCAGTAACCTCATGTGAAGGGTATTGGAGCTGAATGCCTAGCAGATTTGTGTGAAGTCTTATGGCCATGGGACAGATAGATCTATATATCTGATGCCCAGGGTAAAACTGCATCAATGCCTCTGAAAGGAGAAGGCTGCTGTATCACATCATAGCAAATAATTGTTAATTCCTCTTAGTGTGAAATCTTCTTACACCTCATGTAAAATAAGGCACTTTTGTGGGAGGGTTGATGGAAGAACATTCCCTTTTAGTGCACAGGGGCTAAGTGCCACAATCTGTGTGGAAAAAATGGACAGTTGTTCAGTGGACTTCAGAGGAAAAACAGCAGTTCATTTGCTAATCCCTGTTCTGCCAGAAAAACCAATCAGGTATCTAGAGAAATGTCCTGCCATGGATGATGACACCCAGTCCTGCAACCACTGGCTGCACAGAACTTACAGAGAAGCTCTGGCAAATCCAGTCCTGTCATCCCCAAATGCCAACCTTGCCCCAGTGCCTAGAAATAACACACCTGTACAGGAGCTAGAAGAAGAAAACCTTTGTTCACTGTCTGGTGTGGGCATACTGCTTTTTTTAAAGATGAATTCACAGGGATATGTCTGCTCTGGCATTGCAGTGGCTGAGGTGCAAACATTTTATTGCTGACACTGCTGTGAGAACTAATCTGCAAAATAGAGCATCCTGAGCCACAGCAGCTCTTCGCCTCAGGGAACATGAGTCAGGGTGCTTAGATTGCACCGGTTTCTATTAATTGCCTACTTAACTCCAAAGAGCCAGACATGGCTATTTCATTTAAACTTATGTTTTTACAAACTTAAAATAGAATAAAATATAGGTTATAGCAAGAGTTGCCTAAAAACTCATTAGACTTCATTTCCCTGTGTTGGAATGTGATGTGAGGATGAAATGATGGCAGATATGAGCCACGTGTATAAAAGAGCCTCTCTTGAATGTTCCCTTTTCCTGACACTCGTGCCTTTGACATGACTCTCATGGTCTTCACAGAGCAGATCTTGTCCAAAAGGTTCAAACATTGTCTTGCATAAGCATAAAAATAAACTATAACTAACACTTCATAAACTAGTAAGCTTACACTGTGTCCTGCTTCATTTTCCTAAAAAGCCAGAAATGCAAATACCCTTCTGGATGTAAAAAGGGTTTGAACTGGCTACAGGAGAGATTTCCTGGGCAAAGAGAGGCATGCTCTTTGTTCATGGTCAAATGAATTTTCCTTTCATGTAAACCCCGTAGCTGGGCCCAGCTATAGCAGAAAACAGTTATTAAAATCTGCTTTAGATTTCAAAGAATGCGTGATCTTGGCCAGTAACACTTCGAACTCACTTTTACTGTGTGCTGCAAAAGCAGCCTGGGATGCAAGTGGACTGTCAAGATAGAAAGCAGATATTTTCTCCATATCCGATTCATTGGTTGTTGAAGGGCAATTAGTGGATCCCATTTTGCTTTATGATTTCCAAGTGAAATTTTCCTTGAGCGGAGCTTAATCTGTGCTTGGGTGCAACGACCTGCGCAAACACCGGCAGAATTTCACGCTGGAAAAATAAAAGCCTCCCATGAGCTGTTAAGAGATGCAGTTGTCAAAAACAAACACTGGAAGCTATTTTTAAATGCCCAAAGATGCATTATTCAAACATTAAAAGCCCTGCTTCACTACAATGTGGCACAGTCACTGACTGTTGCAGTGCTGTGCAAGAACGCAGAACATTTCACTGCAGAAATTCAGTCCACTTCTTTCACAGCAATTTGGGGACTGAGCCCGAGAGCAGTACAAAGGCTGTGCAACTTCATTGCCTGGAGGCAGAGACTGCAGCAGTACTAGAAGCAGGCTGCAGTGGCCTCTAAGAAACTCACAGCATTGGGCTTTTTTTACCACCACCTGCCAAAACCCCTGATGGTCCAACTTCACCCCAACAGGGAGACAGAGGAAGGAGAGGGAGATATAATGGCAGATGGCAACCCACAAGGAGGCAAGAACTGCATACTGCACTTTGGCACTCAGTGGTGAGGAGAACTTTACAGCAACCTAGTTTGCTTATAAATTGGATGGCACCGGTTTGTGCCACCAATATTTGCCACATTCTTTTCCTCCCCATCTTCAATCAAATCATTACAAGGCACCCTAAAAAAAAAATTAATTACTTCATTGGCTTAGCTCTGGGAAGCTGTATTTCTAATGCTAATGAGACATACGAGATGATTTTAATATAGTGAAGCCAGACATTGTTGTGTTATTTCAGGCTTTGATACAGTTTCAATGTGTAGATGAGCTAGGGAACAAATTTCCTTAGCCAGTAAAGCACCAATGAGTGGCTCAGTCATCACTGTTACCTGGCCGGAACACCCCAGAAATCTGCAGAAATTCAGCAGAGGTTTTGCTGTGCTTTCTCCGTGTCTTTGCCTTCAAACAGAAGCATGTTCAATGGAGGCAGACAACAGGTAAGGGTGAAAGGAAATTTGACTTTCTCACAGTTTACATAAAAAATGGTTTTCCTGTCTGCTTCTATCCATTAAAATTAACTTGCTGTCTAAATGAATCTTGTCTAAATTAATTGTGCTGTCTCTGTGTAGTGTTTCCCCAAAGAATGCACCAAAATACTGTTAGGTCTTTGCCTGTTCTTGGCTGGTTGAGATATTAATTAGTTATATGAATAAGCCTAGGAAAATAAAAGTAGGTTTCTGTCTTAACTCATGTGAGTAATGTGCGTTAATGCCTCAAACCTGGAGCTTGCCAGTGGTCACTTGGCTCTGTGACCTGGTTTACTACTCCACAGTGCCCCAGCTGGTTGGGGCAGATGTAAAGAAGGAACTGTGGACACAGCAGATTTTACTTCTTAGGTGGTTGTTTCTTGCTCATTTTATAAGGCCTCTCCAGGATTTTTAGCTACAGGAAGAACTTCTTTATTGGCACTCCTATCCTTTCTGTGGCATGGAATAAACACCTGAATCATATAAGCTTACCCTGGCCCTAAGCTGATGCAAGGTAAATGTGCATTTTCTCTGTCACTAGCTTACTTGGAACATTATATATCTGCATATAAAATCAGAAATATTCAGTTAGAACAGGAAATGAGTACTTAGTATTGTTTAAGAATGCTAAAATTGCAAACTTAGCAGTTGCAATGGCAATTTTATGCTGCTCACCAGTGAAGGCTTTATGCTCCTGCAATATATTTCCAGTGTGCCTATTACAAAAAAAAAAAAAAAAAAAAGTATTTAAACATTTGAAGAACAGAAGTTACTTTGTAATTTAGCTAAGACCAGTAACATTTACATTTCATAACTCACTTGATTTGAAAATAACCATATTCCAGGCAAGTACTGTTAAAATTGCTTCTGTGTTCAGTCCAAAATATTTTCTCTCTGTATGCTCTACAGACTTGTGTAATTCATATTCAGACTAATAGACTGAGAAGGGTTCAGGTATTTGCTTCCCCCAACAAAAGAAATTCTTTCAGACACAGTTGGGATTTACCACGCCCCTCAGTTTCCCATCGCAGGGCTGGTGGAGCCCCAAGCCCGCAGGAGGGAAGTGGCACTGTTTGGAACACCTGAACATCTCAGAAACGCTCAGGCTCTGCTGCTGGCTCCTCTGAATTAAATGCAAAGCAATTTGTTGACCTCAGTGCTGCTGCCTTGCACTGCCCCTGACTGACTGAGAGCATGACTTTGTTCCGCGTAACCGTCACCGTGCTGATTTTGCACATTCGTTTTGCTTGAAATGATGAATAATACCTGAAGAGAGTAAATCCCCCAGGGGCCGTAGCAGACACTTCCAACTCTGACAGTGGTATTGAGGCACCTGGGAAATTCTTTTACTTCTGTACTTTATGCTTTAAGAACCTTGACACTTGATTGCAAAGGAGTTTGTTTCCTTTAAAGGGTTGCACATTCCAGGAGACAGACAGCACTGAAGTTTTCTCTGACAATTAATAAAATCTGAAGAGACTGATGAGAAGAAGGATATTGTCCTCTCTGTAGCCTACACAAGGCAAAACCAGATTCAACTCAGCATTAACATTCAATATCTATTTTTCATATGCTATCTATTAACCATGTCAGGGAGATCCTACTTCTGAACCTCACATCCCACAAGCAGCTCTTATTTTTGTGAAGAGCAAAACATATTCAAGCCCTGACGACCCTGAAACTTTGCTTAGGAGTGCTCTAATTAGAGCTTCTTTAGTTCAAGCTTCAAATCTGCTTAGCAAACCTGGAGGCTTGAATCTAAAAGCAGCATTCGTGTGAAGATGCTGTGCTAGCTACATTCTAGAGTTGTCAAAACAATCTAACCAAATCTGATAGGAAACCAGAAACAAGAAGGAAAAGATTGGCCAAATTCCTATATCCAAATATTTTTACAGCATGAGAAATTGAACTAATAATGCTTCTGTCTGGTTAACAGCTGTCAAAGGATGAAAAATAAGCTACTGGGAATGTAGTCAATCACTCACTCCTTTTAATGTGGTGTGAAATCCATAATGGCATTTATACTGAATCTTAATGTGTTTTATGGAAAAATCACTGGTAGCTGTGCTGAAGAGATGCCAACTTTTAACAAGGAGCGTCTGGTGCTTTCCAGGCCACTCTACGCATGTGTGTTATGCGGGGAAAGATGAGTTTGCACTCTGTTTGCCTCTGGGAATGCATGTTTAGGAACATTCTCTCTTCTCCCCCTCTGCTTGAGGTGGATCACCAGGACATAAGCTTCATTCACAAAAACACATCCGAACTTCATCCGATTCCTCTCTGTTGGCAACTGCAGTTTTTACCTGTGTGCAGCACGACGGGTCCTCTCCTGGCAAAGTGCACACGCTGCAGTCCTGGAGAAATAACCACGACAAGTCCTATTGATTTCACGAGCCTGTTTTTCTAAGACAGTGAAGCAGGCGTATCACCTTTTACGAGGCTGTGGCCCTAAGCTGTGTGCTGTATTCTTTAACCAGTGGGCAATGGTAGCGCTTCCCTGCATGACACAAGGAGATATTAATGTGTGTGAAAGCTCAGTGTTGAACCACATGCAGAACAGCCTATATATAGCCATAGATAGCAGCTTTTTATATCAGGTTGACAATTTTTGTGACTGACAGCATTGGGAAATGAAGGGCGACTGTGTACAGAGAATGCGTGGCTCAGGTTGAAGGATTTGTGTTTCCCTGTAGCCCTGCTCTTCACTGGGGTTTGTTAGATGGATACAGCTGGATACAGCTGTGATGGTCACGGTCTGTAGCACCTTCCTCATCCTGTCCCAGAGGAGATATACTGTATCAGGTGGTGCTAATGTATGGGCTAAAACCCCCTTTGGTCACCCTCCTCCTCCGGCTCAGCAAATCCCTGGCAGGTTTGAGGCTGGTTGAGTCCTGGGTGGCTGCAGGGAAGCTGATTCTGCCCAAAGCACTCATACATGGAAGAAGAGCCAGTCTCAAGGCTTTCTGCCGCTGTTTAAGGTGAAAGCACCATGTGAAACATAACTCGTGACATTCCCTTCTTTATATCTCCTGCAGTTGATCTGAGTATTGAAATCAGGCTAGCCATTAAGGGCCAGTCTCAGTGGTAGTTTTACACTATATAAATCTACAGTCCTAGGGACCGGAGTGGGTGACAGCTCATTTCCCATAAACTCACAGCCTCTTGAACTGCACTCCCCTTTCATGACATAGACTCATTTTGTGGTCCAAGGCTCACCTGGTATGCTCAATCCAGGTGATGGTTTTAATTAATTCTATAGAGAAACAGGAACAGAAACAAGACAGTACCCTATTAGCTGGCATATAACTTCCATGAATGGGAATGATTAAAAAATAGAGAAGTACTGAACAGAGTCTTGCTGTTTTCTGTTGGTTACTTTTACCTAGTGATCTGTAGAGGTGAGCAGTTATTACTCCTCAAATCAATCATTTAGTCTGTTCCAAATTATGTATTTCACAGGCCAGCTAAGGCTCCGGTCCACACTTTCTTATAGCTCCACAGTACAAATTACACAAATCAAGGCAATAGAAATGCCTAGCAGTGGGATCTCACCCAAAATATCTTCCTGATGTCTGGTCACATTGAATTCTCCTTTCCAAACTGGGAAAGGCATGGGCATAGTCATAACAGGTCAGTCCAAAATAGAAAGTATGTGCCTCAGGGTGGCTGTAGGGCTAACACTGGTGTCATGGTTCCTGTCCAGCCTGATGCCATCAGTATAATAAAAGCTGTGGTTTCAGCTGAGTTCCTTCTAGACATTAGTTCAGAGTGTAAAAACTGTCCAGCAGAACCAGGCTACATGGAGGAAATGTCCAGGGCTAAACAAGCATGGTGGTTAACCCCATTCAAAAAGAAGGTCAGCTGTAAGGCTAATACACATTATACAGTTGTCTGCATCCTGCTAAGCCAGGAGCATTGTAATTCCATTCCCTTAGCCCTCAGAAACATAACCGTTCCTGAATTGTTCCTGTATTTGTGTACTGTGTAACACACAGCTACTACTAAATATATTACACCAAACCAACATTCGTGCTTTCTTTGCTCTCTATTTATCCATTTTCCTCTTCTAACTTAAGTCAGGTCCCAGCCCCCAGGAATTGCGTCTAACAGTATCCAACATTTGGGGGCTTTCCTAATATAACCCCTGCATTCTAGTGTGCTGCTTTTTTATTCAACTGAACATATTATGACCTTGTACTTCTCCCTTTCGCTCATGTCAGAAAAGATACGTCATTTGTTTCATTATGATCATACCTTGTAAAATCCTATTTTTCCTACTGGATGACAAATTCCCTCAGTTTCCACTGAAATCGGTAGAGATGGAGGATGCTTACAAGACTGAGCCTGAATTTTCAGTTAAATATTTGGGATGTATGTCAGTCCCACTGAAAATCAGTGGGACATAAATATAATTTTAAACAAACATGTAAGTAGTTTGCCAAATGCAGCTAGACTGCTGAACACAGGTCTCGAGAAGAAACTGTTTTCTATTTCTTACCATGATAACATATTTTGACATGCTGTTGTGGTACCAAGTCAGTCATATCATCTTTAACACATTACAACCAAGAAAGAAGTCAGCCTGCTGTACTGAAATTCATGAATAAGAATCATCTTCAAGTGGTATTTCTGAAAATCAGCTACTCCCATTTTTATATTAAAAGTACAATGCCCCTATTTCCCAAGAACCCTTTCACGTATGTATCTCCAAGAAAGCTCAAACGGATTTAGGCAGCCAGTGAAGACACTGGGTGCACAGACTTCCAGACAGATGCGTTGCCCACGCGTGGAGAGGGCAGTATGACCCATGAGATCCCCATCAAGATCCTGAGGTCATGAGTGTGCCTGAGGAGCACAGAGACCCAGTTATGCACCACTAAATCCCCTGAAGACTGCTGTGCTGTTGACCAGAAGTTTTATACAACCAAGTGTATCTCTACCCAAATACATCCTTTTAATGTTTGTGTTTACTTACATTTAGTGTACAGTTTTGGTTTCATTTAACGCAGATCTTTGTACCCATTCCAGCATTACAGCTACAGTACTGAACATTTCCTTGTCGTTCCTGCAGTCATTTTTGTCTTCCTAGCTTTGCTTAATTTTTTGAATTTATCTAAATTATTGCTTCGGGTGTTTGTGGTAATAAAAGATTGTCTAGTTGCTAGGTTCCCCCTCAAATTTAGATACTAAAGCAATAGGTTTTCTAGAAATTTCTGTGAACATAATACTCGTCATGGTGACGTAGAGGTGGAATCCTTCTCCCAGTGATCAGCATCAAGAGCTTATCACATGCAGGACAATTAAATTAGTTCCTTCAACTCCTGAGCCACCTGAGAGCCTGTACACAGACACCTACCCAGGCAACACCTGCACTGGCAAGGGGTCCCAAACTCACAAGCCTGCAAAAGTCCTACCAGGAGAAAGCTGAACAGGGAGAGAGGAACCAGCAGCAAACTCACCCATGCACCATTAAGGGTGAAATGTTACTCCGCTACTAACTCTGATTCATCTCCTTTATCAGGCCACCGAGAACATCCCAAATGTTAATTCTTGGTTCTGAGGACCTCTGCGTGGCTTCACAGCCACAAGGACACAAACCCCTTCTTCCCGCCAGGCCGACCCATTCCGCCCCTCAGGGGCTCGCCGGGCCCACGCAACTCGGCGCCGCCGCTTTGCAGAGGGACACGCTGAGCCTTATCCCGAGGCCTCGCATCTCTCCCTCTGTCACCTTCAGCTCTCACCACCGAGCCCCGTGCGGGGACGGGGGATGCGCAGGGGGAGTTCCCTCTGCCGGTGCTTTTCCCTTTTTACCAGGAGAGGGAGCAGATACCTGCGCAACCCCGGGAGCTTTTGTTGCGCTTCTCCACAGGCTCGCAACGCTCCACGTTTTTCTTCCCCGCAGTCAGATGAGTGCTCAGCTGAAGACTTTCTCACACGCGCACAAGTGGCTTTTAAGCAGTTCTTAAATGGCTGCGCAGTTTTGCACCTGTGAGTCATTAGACACAGTCCTGCCACCCTCACTCGTAATCTCCAGTTTCACAGAGAATTTCCCTGGAACCTGGGTGTTCCCTTTCTAAAAAAGAAGAATTCCTGGAATTAAAGAAGACAGGAGTAGGCTGTCCAGAGTATGTGAAGGAGAAGTGTTACCCATCTTTAGCCTCAGCGAGCAGAAGGTAACGCCCTCCATCCAGGCATGAAAGACAAAAAGAGAAATAGGAATACAGTTGAAAGATTGTGGAAAAACAGCACCTGCAAGAGGAAGTAAATAAGATTTTCCAACTAAAATGTGAGAACATCCATGTTCAAATAGCAATGCAGGAACCTGTGCTGCTGTCTGCAGTAGCAAAAGCTGTGCTGTACAACCCCAATTAAACACAGCTTTAGACAATGCACTGGATATTAATGTCCTTTCAGATGCAAGGGATATAAAGCTTTTTTTTTCTCTGACCTAAACCAAATTGCACAGAAGACATTGTCTCTGAAATTGAATCTGTTATGGCTGTCAGCGCTCCCATGCATGCAGGCAGGACAGTGGTCAAGGAATGCCTCATCACACACTGCAAAGTAACATTGTGAGAGACTCAGAAGATCATTTGAACTTAGACAGCTTCATGAGCCCACAACAACTGCATTCCACCGTTGCCTGACCTGGGGGGTAAGTTGATTCTATATCACCTATGTGCCATGGAAAACCAGTCTGCATCTATGTGGTTACCATGTTGCTTAGATTCATAATCAGCTCAATGTGCTGGAAGATGCTAGTGTTGTCATGTGCCTTTTATATCTTGTGACAGAGACAATATAATCTGCGAGCATTACAAGGCAGACTATGCCAAGGAGTCCAAAGAGGAGGCAGCTCTGCTTCCAGAACTTTTGTGCTCTTAGCAAGTTCATGCTAATGCCCAGAAACTGCGGGAGCATCTCCAGCACTGCTACCTGGCTACCCTTGCTCAGGAGTGTTGCATTCTCTGAAAAAATCACTTTTTTCCACAGCAAGCCATCAGGTGGGACTGCCTGAGGCCTCAGGCTACCTCTGCCAAGTTAGACTGTGAGGATGTCTGCACTGCTGTTTTGCAGGATGATGTGCTCTGAGCTGAATAGAAATAATACTGTAGGTGTCCTGCCTACAGAAATAAAAGGAACCTGAAGACATGCCCTGAGTCAATCCCAGTGCTTAGAAAACAGAGATAAACAGAAAGCAAAGTGACTGCTACTGAAAGAGATGATTGTTTAAGGGGAGGCTTTAGATCAAGTGGTGACCCTCACCCTGCCATTTCTGCCTGCATCTGCATCCTGTCTCCATCTGTCTGACCTCCGAGTTTCACAGAAAGTCATGCCCAGGCATGAGAGAAGAAGGCCCCTCTTGAGCACCCGCCACACTTCCCCAGCAGACAAGAGACAAAGTTACCCACGCCAATGCCCACCTCCTCAGCGCGGTGCCCTTCTCCTCTGTGGAAGACACGATGGCAAGGGCAGTGGTTGCAAACATCTCTCCTAAACCCAGCAGCTGGCCTAATGTCCTGGTTTCGTGCTACTGATAGCAAGAAAAAAAGAAGTGTCAGCAAGCAAATGGGTTAAATGGTGCCCTAAGTCTGTGAATGCAGATGGGTGAGAGCAGAACCTGTTTATAAAATGCAGTGACTGCTGCCTGGAGATGACTTCATGCCTGAAGAACTCTGCTAACCTTTTTCAATCAACGCCTTTCTTTTCCTCTCACATAGATGTCAGGTAAGGACATACACTGCATTATATGAATGTCAGAGATAACAGCCCAGCAATTGTGCTACCCTTTTACTTTCCTTTTCCCTCAAAAGCAAGTCCTTCCTTTTTGCTGCATGTGAACAAAAATGGGATTTGATGACACAAATCTAATCCCCAATCAAGTTTTTCCTTACCAGTAAAATTTTCAGAAGAGATGATAAGCAGACATAAAAGTGCAGCTCTTTGCTGTGATGATCACAGAGGAGTCTAATGAAGATTAATCGTCACTTTATCAAACTATATCAATTTTTTAAGCATCTTGATTAAACAAGAGCTTAAATTCTGTAGAAGTGGCCAAGCCAAAGTTGTGCCCTAGTGATGTTCTAGCATCTTCTCGTCCCTGGGAGCCAGAGGACAAATTCCTGCACATTCTCCATAGAGGAGCCAGAAACAGTAGCACAGAAGTCCATTTCATTCCCACTTCTATGCCAAGGGCTTTGCAGCACTGGGAGTTAAGAATTGGCATAGCTCATTTTGCACACAGATACCAAACAGGTATTCCTGTGTCACATATGTGCAATGTCACATCACTCATGCATGTCTGTGTGTGAAGCAGTAGGTATAGATGGACACAGTGAAATAGGGCAGGCTGCTCAGGCTGAAGGGGAGATGTTTGAGGCTGGGCAGTGTCTGCAGCTCCCCATTATCCTAATTCCCACATTATTTGTAAAATTGTCTGAATGGGGAGGAGGGGAAGCAGCTGAGTCCCAAGGGAACGCTTGTTCCAGTGCTGTTTCAGTGCTCCTGCCATGCCTGTGGCTGCCAAGGACTGCTGCTCCACACCCTGTGTGCCACCCCCCAGCCCCTCTGCCAGTTTTATTTCACACCTTGGACACCCTCCTGCAGTGAGGTGAGCTCCTCCCACACCCCAGCGGGGCCTTGCTGCAGCCAGCACACCCCAAACAGTGTCTCACAGACAGGAACACATCTTGGAGCTAGGAGCTAAAAAGCTACCTTAGTTTATGAAGATGGGTTGACTCCCGAGCATGAAATTCCCTGGCCATAAAATCTTCAAAACACCATTTCTGCTCATTCTTACAAAGAGCCTTACCCAGGTGAGAAACCTACCATTATCCCACTTTCCCTGTAACTGGCTTGGCTGGCAGGCAGTGCCTTAAAACCCAAATTTTCAGGCCCATATCATTTACTTACCATCATCACAACTAGTGGAGCATGTGCTGAAGCCTGTTATTGGGATGAAGCCTGAGGAGCTGGGCTGCAGCATGGGCAGGCAGACACAGATGGGTAGAGAAGATGAAAGAGAAGAGTCATGACACCAAATCAGGTGTGGGCAAAAAGCAACAAGCCCTTTTTGCTGTAGCACCAGTAAGACTAACAGTCACATACAGGTTGATTACATATGTGTTCTTTCTCAAGGCCTCAGTTTGCCAGTCACTAATGGAGCAGAAAGGCTCCCACTGTGTCTGCCCCTTGCTGATGTCCCTCCCCAAGCATCTGCTGTGACCCCTGTCAGGACAGAGACCTGGGGGAGAGCTGAGTGGCTGTCCCTGTGCTCTTGCCACCGATGCCCATGGGATACCTTCCCAAAATAAATATTTCTACTGGTTGTGGGATATTTTGATCTACTTGCTCCTGCTTTGCTCTGAAATATTCCAGCAAATGCTGGAGAATTGCCTGACTGAGAACTGGCTTAAAAAAATGCATGGTTTTGACCTAAATTTTTACATCTAATAGATCATTTAATTAATATTTCTGTATCTCTCTCTGATCATATCAATTAGATGCTTGGAAATAAAGAAAGCATAAGGTGCTCTGAGGGATTTCTAGGCCTCCTGACATGGCCATTTTCAAGATAATATTAGGAGACAATAGGAAGCATAATCATTAACTACCTGCTAGTGATGTCAGACCTTCTGTTCTCCTGGGTTAATACATGATTTAATCACCACAAATGGAGGTCTTCAATATGCCCTTTTATTGGAATTAATTTCTGGTTATATTCTGACATCCATAAAGACTTAAAAAGAAACATACAGTGATCTATATTTATAATATGGTAACTTGAAATCGAAAAAGATATTGATAATTATAGGTAGTGAAAATAGCTAATGTTGACCGCCTGATAGCACTGCACATTTCACTGATTAAGAGCACTAGTTAATAAAACTCCTGCTGACTTAAATCTTACCTATGCCTGATAGTAAGATACAGAGAGAAAGTAAAAATGAAATATAGAATGTTTTAAATTGCAAATGTAGCACAACTGGCTGGCAGTTTTGGCATGATGTATGTGTGGACATGTTGCAAAGAAGCCAAAATCAGCACAAAGCCCAGGGCTGGTACATCGTGGACTAACAGTGAACATAAACCCTTTACGCTGTGACTCCACGGCCCCTGAAAATTATTTTATCTATTTTTATCTATTTATTTAGCTATTTTAATCTATTTTATTTTATCCTACAGTTTCCCTTCTTTAGCACACCCTTACTTAAAATGTACTCCCCTAAGTGGGCACTGATTTCTCTTATTAGTGGCACTCTAGAAACAACAGGAAAGCTAAGCCCTGTGTAAACTTGCTTTGCTTTACTGCTATTTTCATTTACATCAAAACACGGCTCATGCTTGTGGAACTGGTGGTGCTGGAGCTCTGCAGGCAGTGAGCCTGCCCGGCCACCGGCCCCACAAACTGCCTTGCCTCTGACCTGCCGGGCCCCCATCACAGGCTGAGACAGCAGCTCACTCCACTCTGTCTTCACTCCTGTGGCTAATTGTGGTATAGATAGTTGTCAGCAGGACTTAAAGCAAAGGCATCAACTCATTTTCCTAGGTTAGAGATTTACAGGCAGATAACATGTTATGGTCACTTTGGACAAGGATCAGAGGTGAAGCAGTGACCCGGAGTCAAAAGGTAATGCATCCTATTACCAATCCACCTCTGACCGCTGCCTTGCAAACCTCCCCTCGCAATCACTGTGTGAAAGCAGATGTCTTATTAGCTGCCATCCTTAAGTGGCTTTTGTCATCATGTCAACCTCGAAATAACACAGGGTGAGGGGGGAAACAATGGCCCAAAATGGCCAACTGCTAGACAGTTTAAACAGAGACACTGGTGTTTAGAGAAAGCAAAATGCAAAAATGCACAGAAATTTTTTTCTAGCTTTGTGGACAACGGGACAAGTAAGACTTGCACAGAGTTATCCCAAATTATTGTGATACTTAAAATGGGAGGTGCTTCTACTAAGGACAGACTAAAGAAAGCAAACTGCAGAAAAAAATGGGGTAATGCTCAGCACCCATGCATTTATAAAATGTATAGTTAGTGTAAAGCCTATCTGACAGGTAATCTACCTCCTCTTCTAACATCTAATTTAATTGATGTTTTAGGAATGTGGATGCTCATGCAGCCTTGTCACTTGGCTGCTTGAAAGATATTCTTCATATCACTGAAAATCACTCTTCTAAAAACCAAAGGATTCATTTAGTGGGGCTGAGATAAAACCTTTGATTCCTCTGTTCCATCAGGTGAAGCAGAAAAGTGCATCGAGCTAATCTCGGGCTTTCCTGGTGCCACATGTATTTCAAAACCAAGGAGAAGTACACTCATCCTGCTCATGGCAGAGTGGCCAGGGCACAGTGAGGGACAGTGGCTCTATGATGTGGAACAAGCTAGATGAGGGCAACCACAGCACTATCCGTGCCCTCAGCACAGGGTGAATGCCCATGGGGTCTGGCTGTGGCAGACAGAACCAGGTCTATTGACAGCCCCAGACAGGGTAAGCTGCAAGCCAGGCCTGGAGTCCATCCAGGGAGGCCTGGGCTCTTGGTCTAGCATTTGCCAAATTTTTTCACACACAGAAGATGTCACGTTTATGCTGTTGTGTATGAGAGAGAAGAATGTTCACAGCTGTTGGGCCAGTTGTTCCTCTGCTCCAGAGGAGGTGATGGCCATGAATGCTCTTGGAGGAAAAACTATCAGCAAGGAAGAAAATTAATGATGAAGTTGCTCTGGTATCATACTTAACACTGCCCTTGTTCTCCTTTAGTGGTAGAAGTGCAAGGCAGGAGGTAAAGCAGCACATTGTTGATACCAGACTGGGAGGCACTGCCAACGGAGCGAAGGCTGGATTATTGTATGAAGGCATAATGCACGAGCTTGAGGACCAGCAGGGTAGAAATGGAAATTTATCTAACAGCAAAGTAATAGTCTTCGTGTTTTGGGATTAATCATGGAAATTTCTTTGTGCTCATCAGCTGTGAATGGCAGAGGAGGAGTAAGTCTTGGTTTTATTAGTCACAAGGTGACAATGAGCCACAGAGATTTGCTGGCTGTGAAGAAAAAAAAAGGTGACCACAAAATCTATTAGGCGAAGTACTTCCTGCCGAGAGCAAGAGTTATTAATGCTATCACAGAAATCTCGGGAGACATCTCATCCCTGCTGCTTTATACCAGTCGCTCTCAGTCAGGGAGGATGTGGCCAGCCTAGAGCAGAAGCAAAGGTGGTGGCTGGGGGCAGTCGCTCTCCTAAGAGGGAATATGCACAAGGCTAATTAGCTCAGCAAAATAATGTAGAGCTTATATGCTTGCTCTTCATAAGTAATTCAGAAGAGTTAGTAGCAGGAAGGGAAGAGGGCCATTTAAGTTAAGCTAAAGAGCAGTTTTGGCAGAAGAACGAGTGGTGTGAGAGGCTGCAGGAATCCCACCGTGCCAGCGAGGGAGCTGAAGAAAGTGAGAAACACCATTAACCTTCCCGGCCGTCCTTGGCTGTGAGCTGAGTAAACCAGCTCTGCGGCAGGGGACTTGGTGGGCTTTAAAGGGGTACTGGGAGGTTAATGACAAGTTCAGTGGAAGAGAGAGATTGGTGCTGGGTAGCTAGGGCTGGGGTAGTTAGTGGATAACATAAGTTGATGTTTGTTTTTCTGATAGGATATAGCTATTTTGGAACGCTGGGAAGTTTGAGATCTTGAAAAGAGTGAAACTCGTTTTGGGCTGTGCTGAAGAATGAGGTTATAAAGCTGAAGAAGGAGCTGTCTGTAAGAACAAGATCTCCCTGTCTGGGTTTGGGCTTTTATACCTCTGAGCCTTCTGAATGAGTGCTGGTTATGGTGGGGGAAATACAAATGACAAAATTACTATGTTGAGAGCAAAGAAGTTCTTCATTCACACTTCAAAGTTTGAGGTAACTATGGCCAAAGTACAACTCAGCTATTAGCAACTCTGAGCATATACAGACGTGAAAGCTTTTGTCTTTGCTGTCAGAAACTACCTGGCCAGATATTTCCCTGCAGGAGCAGAAGCTCTGTTGTACAGCAGCATAGAGGACACCATAGACTCTGCATATCTGTATGTTATCTACACTTCCAGAAGAGCCATTCTCTTTCCCTCTTGTGGTGGCAAAGTCAATGAAGAAAACCTCATTAGCATCAAGTGTAGGTGTGTTTGTGGTGGGAAGTCTTGTACCTATCCAAGCTGTGGTATCAGAAACTGTGAAATTGTTAAAAGGTGAGCCCGGGTGTCCCTGTGCCCTTTTTGAGTGATACTGGAATTCCTCTTTAATGCCTTTTTTCCTGGGTTTGGCAGTGTCCAAGGCAATATCCATAGTTACAGAAGTGCCCTGCAGGCATGTGCCACAGAACAAACACCAAATATATGAATTTTTTCAATCTCTCTACCATTGCACAGACAACACCCTTCCAGTTTATAAACCCAACACCAACAGCACAGCCTCTACAGAGCAGTGCAAAGCCGGTTTTCAAAAGTTTGCTGTTTGCTGCAGCAGTTTGTGTTGTTCAGGTGCAAGACACAAGACACAACTTCTCTCTGTGTTAGTGGAGAGATTCTTTCTGCCTTTGGCTAATCTGAGAAAGGGCAGGTCCACTGACTGTACCTGCTCTTCCCCGCGATGGCTGCATTATGGTTCACAGGGCTCTGTGGGGGAAGCAGAGATCCCAAGTAGTAAATGCTACCTCAGGAAATAACAAACAAATCAGACACTGAATGGTGACTCTTTCTCTTCCCCCCTCTGCCCTCCTCTTTTTGTCACACATCCTGTTTTACAACAGAAAATCAAAAGTCAAAGAGCAAGGCCCAGTGTAAAACTTCGCTGTGTTCAATCACGGGAAGGCAGTAACTGTCCCGGTATCTCTGGCTGCCTTCTGAAAGCAAATACTTGCTCTCACTTAACAGCACTAGCCTGAATATAGGATGTCAGTATTGAAGATTAGCTTGACACAGAAGATGTCCTAATGTAGGAAGACAGGGTGGGAGAGTGACAGCAAGTGATCAAGGACAATCCGCTCTAGTGAATGAGCATTAAAGGCTGACGGAGGAGCATGAACTTGATAGGGGTGGGGGAGGAAGGAGTTTGAAGAAACACTGATTGAGGTCAAGAAGATTTCCCTTTTAAAAGGAGAGAGACAGAGGAACATTAAACAGGTAATGACAAAGTAAATGGAGGAAAGCTACGGCACAGTACAGCTGCATGATAATCAGGAGAGGTTATACATGTATTCACTAGCTATTTGCACTGATCAGCCCGGGGACTTGGATCATGATGGTATCTGGGCATACAACAATAAAAGGAGATTTCCCAGGTGATTGTAGGCATGATCCAAAATGAACTACCTGCAGCTCTGTGGCCATGTTGTAATGCAATACTGCAGCATAGCAAATAAAATATCCAGGAGTTCAAAAGCATAATCTGGACTCTGTCCACCTCCATTTCCTGGAAGGCTGAGGGAGTACATTTAAAGAGAATAATTATGTGAAAATCAGGGTCTGTATAGCCCTCCTTCTTAGGGACAAATAACTTCCACTGAGATCAGTGGGACCCAGTCATAAGGAGTCTGAATTGAAACCCTTTCAATTAAGTGGGTGTCCATAGTCCTTCTACTGGCTTCAGCTATGCTTTGTTCTGTGTTTTTTCTGAGTTAAGAAAACAAGATGCCTGATACTTCACATCTGAAGAGAAACAATGTTTGTATTTCTACTAGTGTTAAAAATTGCATCTTTCTTACTGTGTAGAAAAAAACAAAACAACAACCCTGGTAATGTGTATTTCAAAAATACAGATTGGACTAGGCAGGGCTAAGAGAGACTTGCTAATGACAATTTTTAATTTTTTTTTTTTTTTTTTTTTTTGTAAAAGAACCCTTCCAGTGCTTCAGCATGAAAGTAGGCTGCCCTAGAATACATATCTGCATCCTCTCATCTGCACCATCATATGACAGCAGAGCCTGGCAAATTTAATTACCACACAGCTTTCTGTTTTCTCCTGAAGAGAAGAGAAATTTGTTTGCCTCTTGCCCTGGGCTTTCACATGTTGTTCAGAAAGCTCCCATGCACCAGCACGGCCTGGGTGAGAGCTCTGAGAACGCAGGCCAGCTGCCAAGAAAGCTGCCTCCAGCTCTGCTGCTCTCACTCCTGAGCTGTCAGCTCTGCGCTTCCAGGGGAGCAGAGCTGCGGGGGGCAGCCGGAGCTGCCCCGCTCTGCTGCCCGGCTGGAATTACAGCACACCCAGCACGGCAGGCTGTTGGGAATACCTTCACCGAACCAGGGCCGCTGATGTGGCATCCCCGGCTCCTCTGTAACGCTGCTCTGCTTCAAACCTGAGCGTTTGTGAGGCAGCGGCGGCGGCTGAGCTGTATCAATCGCTGTTGCTGTTAGCAGTGCAGGTGGAAGGGTGGGAAAGAGCCTGAAGCTGATCCAGAAGAAGGCCTGCATTGATAGCGCTTTTCCTGTCTATGTGATGTGGGAATTGTCAGGATGCCAGCAATTCTGCTCCTTTTGAACATCTTCTAGCAAAAGAGACTTCTGGTTTCTGTTCCAGTTGAAATACTTCCACTGGTTTCTCTTGGTTTCACCTGAAAAATAGGCTTTAGATCAGAGACTTTAGGCAACTGATTTTCTGGGCATGTTACTGATCCAAAGGGCTGTGGTTCACAATGGGAAACTCCAGGAAGGTTCTAGTGGAATGTTTTCTGTGAGAGGTGAACATGACCTGAAAATAGATTTCAGCTTCAAGTATCAAAATTAATGGAAACGATTTAATATACTGGACAGAGGCTCTGTCTTTGTGATCCTCAAGAAAAAGCAGGGCAGGAGACACTAGTCAGAGGTTTTAATACCCTCAGAACTCACCTCAATCCTTCACATTCTGCCCTTCAGCAGATTCAAGTCCAGCTGATGCCATCTGCCCGTGGCCTTAAAATGACTACAGTTACACCAGCCATGGCTCAAACAGAGAATATCTTCATTTTCATAGCAGTGCCTCACACCAGGCAGTGGGCACAAGTTAGCATGAATCTGACAGCAGCTTCACATGGCACAGAGATTCTCCAGGGCTGACGACTCTCGTACGATTTAGTTAAACACACTTCACAGTTGCTTTGCATTATTGTAACGCAGAGTACCATGACCAGACTGGCGGCTGTGCTCCATAAACTGTACACAGCCCCAGCTCACAATATTTCTCTTCACAGTCCACTATATGGGACTATGTCTCAATCATAAAATCAGGCTCAAAATATTTCTAGTTAGTATGAATATGATTAAAAGAATATGAAATACTATTTTTGCATTAGTTTAGGGAAAAAAAATTAATCCAACTAAAAGAAAAATATGTCCTGACTTGAAGAAGGGAATCACTGCTTAACTTTCAGCATATAAAAAACCCTGTCAGTTGCTACTAGTCACCATGCTGCACACAGAAATCCCTGCTGAAAATCGGAAGACCAAATTACTTTCCCATGTAGAAGTAATAACTGCATTTCATGATGGGCAGAAAAGCCTGTTAGGACATTTCTGGTTCTGGGAATTTGCAGGCTAAGGAATTAACAGAGACATAAAATGAAGGCACTTGGATGGGATAAGAAATTCAAGTTACTTTTACCAATATGCAATGTGATGGATTCATCAGTCACTTTACTGGAGCCTGTTTTTTAACTGGGATTGATTCTCTATGGGTTAAAGCTCTTTTCACAGCCCCAGTTTTATCAATCGGCTTGGAAGGTGAGCATTTTATTGAGAATGAGAAATTTGCATTTAGATGGTTTGGGGTCCGTGCAGCTAATTCAGTCTTGACATCCAGTAGAGCAGGCTGGGGCTGTGAAGGATGGCAGGGACCTACCAAAGACCGCTCTGTGTCCTACACTATCCTCCTTACACAGGAAGAAGTTAGTCAGGATTTCTTTTCCAACCCAAGACACACAAGATTGATAAAGTGAGCACCAAGCTCTTGTCCAGGAAAGCCAAATAGGGTGGTGTTGCCTCTCACCTGCACTGAGCGTAGGCCAGGGAGACCTGTACAGGGTACCTCGTTGCAGGGACAGTATTCAACCTGTAGTTTTACTGTACAGAATAGAATGATTATTAGTTGGTTTGGTTTTGTGTCCTACGAGTCTCTCAGACCGGATGCTAAGACTTTTTGTGGGCAGAATCCAAATGAATCCCTTCACCCCAGAAGGTTTCCCAGGCCAGGTTCCAGTCATGCCAGTAAACCTAGTAGAACAGCCAACCCTATAAAGTCAATGGGGCAACATAGGTATCCACAGCTACAGATGAATGCAAGTGTTTGCAGGATCTGGTCTTCTTTTCTACCCCTTTCTTTCAATTTGCTGGACTGATGGAAATCTTGATGTGTGTGGCAGGCTGCTTTTCCTTACACCACTCAGATGAGACCCCTGAGATAAGCCTGAGAATGGGAGCACAGTGACTTTGAGTCAGCTCTGTGCAAACACAGGGACTGTTTAGCTTCCCACAAAGTACTGAGATCTCTGTGCTTTGCCCAAGTGCTGCTGATCACCTTCTTAGGAAGCAGTGCTCTCCTTTAATTTCTGGCCTTTACCAGGGAAACCATTGATCTAACTGGCAGCTCAGATGTATCAGATGCTGATCAGATGTACATTTGCCGAAGACAAAGGTCTTTTGATCAGTTGCATTGGGAATTTTTCCCGCAATTCAATACACATAGAGTCTCTGACGGCAAAGATTTTCACTGAGTTTTTTATCCTGAAGTATAAATAGCCTTTGACTATAATTGTTTTACTAATTTGCAGTTGTGCCTTTTCTGTACGTGGACAAGTTTTCTAAGTAAGGGTAGGTTATCTAGATTAGATTCTAGCAATGATTATGCTGCTGGTTACTTTCCTGCTCACAGCATGTAACCTTTTTTCTCTCCCCTTCTCAAAAGGATTCAGTTCTAACAGAGACCCTTTTGTACTGAAACAATAATTATTCTATTGTCTGTTGTTCACTTGTTCATGTTGTTAATTCTCTTCAGGCATATTTTTATCTTTTTGTTTGATATCTTAACACTTCATGAAATGGTAGAGTTTTCAGTCCTTGGGGAAGTAAGGAGCAGGGTCAGTCGAGCTGCCACCTTGGGCTTCCAGAGGGCAGACTTTGACACCTTCAGGAGCCTGGTTGTCAGAGTCCCTTGGGAGGCAGTCCTGAAGGGCAAATGAGTCTAGGAAGGCTGGACATTCTTCAAGAGGGAAATCTTTCAGGCACAGGAGCTGGTTGTCCCAGTGTGCTGCACTAGCCCAACTAGAACTTAATCTGTCTACTTCCATAAAAGACAATAAAAAGTGTTTCAATAAATACATTAACAGCAAAAGGAGGACTAAGGAGAGTCTCCATCCTCTATTAGATGCAGGGGGAAATACAGTGACCAAGGATGAGGAAAACACTAAGGTACTGAATGTCTTCTATGCCTGTCTTTAATAGTAAGACCAGTTCTCCAAGTGCCCAGCCCCTTGAACTGGAAGACAGGGAGCAGAATGAAGCCCTCATAATCCAAGGGTCAGCCTACACAACCACAGCCCTCCCGGTGTTAAATGTTAGGCTACAACAAAGTGTTGCTTCAAGCGGAAGCGAGTCTCACAGAGTTTGAGGTCACTTTTGTAATGTCCCATGGCTTGAGCACTGATAACAGGCAAGGGTATTTTTTCTCCTTCTATGCTTTTTCTGCTTTTCCATTTCTAAAATAGCAGGCAATGTCACAAGTTTCAACTCTTGATGTTTAAGTCCAGTGTGCTTTGAGATCCTTGGACAAAAAGCTGAATACCAGCAGGTTAGCACTCACAGGGAGAGGAGGTACCCAGATCTATCTGTACATCAGGCAATTATTTTAACTAAAAGAATAATCATGAGAGTGAGGTGAACCATCGCTGAAGCTTACTCCCTCACCACTCTATTCCTACGAAATACAGTTGTTTTACAAGATCCTTTTGCAAAAAGCTTATGTAGCATTAATAACCTGTTGTAACTGCCACGCGAGACCATTGTTTCACAGAGAACAGTGACTATGAGACCTGTCATCTGAGAACTGCCACAACAGACACTTGAGATGTTCTGGAAATGTAACCCATGCCAGATTTGCTACTGAATTATTCTTGGCTGCTTACTCCAGTCTCAAGCACTGGTCTCATTTGAGTCCTAGCTAGCTGAAGAGCCAAGAGCTATGAAGTTATTTTCTACTTGATATTGATGATTTGGTATTGAGAGGGAATATTCCCTGAGGAGATGTGAAATCATGACTGCAGTTCATGGGTGGACATTTATTGCTTTTGGTTTATTGCAGGTAGGAGTTCCCGCCTACACTACAATCAAGCATGCAGAAGCTGTGGCATAGTAGGATACTGCTTGTAGAAAATGTTACTGCTTTTGAGTTCCTGTAAAAAGGCTTGTTAAAAGATATCCTAAAAAATACCATTACTGTGCTATTATATGAAAAGTAGGTTGGCCATCCTTGACAGGCTGCAGGTTGTGATCTTTTCTATCTTTTATTAAAAACAAAAAAACAAAAAACCAACAGAATTTTCTGCACTCAGTCAGTGGCTTTGCTACCAAGTCAGGTGACTTTCCTGAGCTTCACGAGCACAAGTTGGTCAGATGTCCTGCAGAAATTTTTTTTCCTGTACACATTGGTTTAAAACCAATCCAGGAATTTCAAAGGCAGCATAAACTTTCTCACTGCCCTTACACACATGGTTTAATCCTTTGTGGACATGTTAATAGGCAATTATGTTTAAAAGTTTCTTTAATCATCACCTCAAAGCTTGAGGCTGGGATGGATGGGGAATTGGTCTGGTACTGGCTTGTGATTTTCTCTGACATGACACCAGAAAAAAGTTAGGTACTTAACAGTAGTTGGAAAAACCTAGTACAGAGAAAAAATCTGAGGTTGGTCCCTTCCTAATTAGTTCAATTTCATTTGCTTCATAAAGTTTAGTTCTTATAATTTCCATGCAGGTAAGTATTGCATCAGTTTAGCTGCTTCCGTGAAGGGTTTAATTGCTCAGATTTATCTCAGCAGATAGGTGGAGGTGTTTGCAACACTTTGGGCCAGCTGCTGGTGTTTTGGGTCCATGTGCAACTTCTGCTCAGCACAATTGTGTCCTGAGCATGAAGCAGAGGACAGATGGTGAGAAACATTTGGCTGAGACCAGTTCAACAGGTAAAAGGTTACTGGTAAAGCCTTAAATAGATATTGGCCATTAGGTGTGGAACTTGGAATTTATGATTAGGTCCCTGGCTTTGTTTTATTGGGCTGGGTAAGACTAGACTTACTAATTTTGGGGTCTACTTTAAGTATTTTGTAATGTTATAAATTAATCACATTTGAGACCTCCAAGACTCATGTTCTCAGTGGTTTGCTCCACCTTTACTTTTCTAGTCACATGGAACTCTTGGTCCAAGGTTCCCAAGGGTCCATAGACATGTAAACATTTTCAAAATAGGTATGAAAATTGCAGCTAAAAAACAAGTTGAGAATTGGAATGTTCTGGAGGGTAGTGGTAGCTCTGATGGATTAGTAGAAGGACTGGAGATGTTACTTTATTAATGCTTCATTTCTTCCATAACCCTAATTTCCCTCCCTGCAAAATGAGCATTTTCCTACCTCTCAGTCTGCTTACAGATCAGGCTTCTGAGAAGCTAACAAGGACATTTGCAAAGTGTGTGATAGTTTACAGGCAGCATCCTACCCTCCTCCCCCACCCCATTTCACAGAATAGGAACCACTTCAGTACCACTAAATACCCCAGTTACCCAGTATGAATCCAGGGAGGTTTGAATAATTCAGTGCCATTTGCTATGTCAACGTAAACTGTGACTGGGGAAGGTCTGATCTATAAACAGCCTTGACTGTACCCCCTCGTCCCCTTACAAAACTGCCACATTTGGTTAAATTTGCTGCATTTCATGATGAGGAGTGAAAGCAGCCACGCTGCTGAGACAAGCCAGCAGCACTTCATTAGCTTCTGATCACCAAATACCATTTTCAGCAAGCTGCCTTCTCCTGTGTGGAGATCCCTGGAGATACTGTACATATATGCAACATACGTGTGCATGTATTAGTGACTGAAACCATATTACAGAGCAAACTAATAAAGAAACTAGTAATTTGCCCATGACTTAAGTATGTTTTCCTCCCTTCAGAGCAGACTGCTTGCAGTCAGTACAGCCAGAGATGCTAGCTGTTAAAAAAAATGAACCACCACACACCAAATAGCAATGACAAACACACTGGGACATGATCTTAGTGAACTGCAGAATGGTGAATTTATTTCTCACATGTTCACTGGAATTATGTAGGGTTTGTTGCACGATCAGTACCAGCAGAGATGTTACTGAGGTTTGAAGCTTTTTCTTTCAAACAGAGGCTGTTCTTTCCTTTAGGAAGAAAATACCTAGCACAGGAGCCAGCCCCAAGTGTGTTGCCAGCTGTGTAAAGAGGGCTTAAGGATGAATGGTCCCTCAGGCCACCTCACTGCTGGGCTTGGTGGTGGCTCCCACGTGGCAGCATCTCCTCACTGGCCTGATACAGCATGGCCCAGCCTGGCTTTTCTCTACGGTATTTTTCTACCCCGTGCAAGCTATTGGGACACTTAAAATAGCAAATATGAGCTTCTCAAAGGAAGGAAACATTAAGAACAATGCTATTTGGACCAGGTGACCTCTAGAGGTCCCTTCCAGCCCAAAACATTCTATTTCTGCAGTTAGCACACATGAGACTCTCATTACATGTTCTGCCTGCCTCTCTTCTCCACATCCACATCTCTGTATGCACTTAGAGAGGGAGAAATCTGGGAAAAAAATAAAATTAAAACACTATTTTTCAGTATGAAAGCTATCTAAGCAAATTCTAGAACTCACAGAATGCTGGTATTAAGGGCTTCACATAGGAAATAATCTACAATTTTTTGATTGTTATGAGCAGCTCTCAAAATTACTCTTAAGTATCTAGAAGACCTTTAAAACTTATTTTTCTGTATGAATATGTGATCCCTGTTGCTTACATGAAGTGCACAGGAGAAAGAAAACCTCGTTAATGAGCTAGGATCATTTATTAGCTGCAAAAGGAAATAATTAAAATCAACTTTGGATACTGTTATAAGTAAAACAGATGTACCTTTGCCCTGAAAACCAGCAATACTTTCAGCATTAAAGCAGACTTCAGAAGTAGTGTTTTGAATTATTTGAGCTCAAATTATGGAATCACTAATTTTCAAGGTCTAGCTTGCGTTATACTTGTTTAAAACAAAACCAGTTTGAGGTGCTGGGACAGAGCAACATTACCTATTTGCAGCACCTCAGCATTTAGCTTTCCTGATTGCACTTCAGTGCTGCAGTGCAGATTCCACACACGCAGGAATGAACACTCTGCTGGATAAGCAGGATGTGGTCCTTTATCTGGTCACTTTTCCAGAAGCACAAGAATATCAAAAAAAAAAAAAAAAAATTGAAAAAAATCTCTTAAGTTTGTTTCCACTGAGTTTCAATCAAAACAGCATTCCTTCTTCAGCACAGTTACCTTGGTGAGTTTGGATGGCAGTAACTGCAAAAATAGAAGTTTTAAAACGCCAAATATAGGCCACCAGAAATTCAGGCAAGCAAATGTTATCTTTCTTTATGTTGCTATCTTTTCTGAAAAGCTATGGGCAGGCTTTTTAAAGTATATTGCTCACTTAGAAAATAAATGCTATTGATTTCCAATGGGATTTACACCTGTAGATCATCTAGAAAGAGCTTCTCAAGGTGTATTTGTGTAGGTAAACACATAACAGGACTGAGAGAAACAAGGAGGTTATATTCACAAAGGCTCTTCAGCATTTGCAGTGGCCAGCATCTAGCTGCCCTGTTGTTCAGTCCAACCCTTCTCCAGGCTTAGGGCTAACCCAAGGTGACTGAGGCAGAGGTGGGGCACTCGTGAGGAAGCCCAAGAGACTAAAGAGCAAAGGGCCCTATGTAAGCAGAGGAAAGGAAGCACCTGAAACACCCATGAGGTACCCACTCCATCCTCCTTGTTATCCATACTGCAAACATTTTTTTTTTTTTTGTATAGAAATCGGGACAGTGGCATGACTGGCAAAATATTCTCTCTAAAATTACTTTTTTAGAGAAACACAACTTCCTTAGAACATTTTACTTGCCAGTGTACATGCCTACCATCTTGAAATACAACTCAGTTGTAAGTCTCACTTATTGTGTAAAATGGTGCTTAATGTCAGGTGAAACATATATTAAACCCACCTATAAAACTTATTGTACGTGGAGTTAAAATTTATTTGTACCTGAGCTTTAAATTAAGGTTCAGCAGGCTCCTGTCATCTGTCCAACAATGTTTATAGGAGAAAAATAGTCTTTCCAGTGCTGCATTTGAAGCTGGTCGCAAATTCCACAAAGCTTAAAAATCTGACAGAACTAAGCTTTGAAAACAGGACATGATGCCATTTCCTAAAGTATCCACTCATCTCTCTTACCAGATCTCCAGTTTGCAAAACCCTCATATCAAATATATGAATATATGCATATACAACTTTTCTTCAGTTTAATCTCATCAGTGAAAATGTTTTGAAAAATCAACATCTTATTCAGAGAGAAAGACTGAATCACAAGAAAGTCTTGCTGTTGAAAACAAAAGGATAAAAACTTTTTCAGACTTAAGACGAGATATCTTCCTGTTTTGCCTCCTTTCCCATGTTATGATTAAGGAATATGACACTTTCTGTTGCATTTTAATGTTGCCAAAATTAAGTACCTCAGAGAAATCTGCTACTCTTTTGACAAATGAAGAATTTGACACATTTTCTTGATCAAATTACTCCTCTCTACAGTTGTTTGCTGCATCATGCAGCACCTGATGAGCATGCCAGGATTATGCAACCTTTTTCAGCTTGTCCTTAAATATTTTCAGTACCAAAACAACAAAATTATAGAATAAACATAATGATAATTACTTAATTT
Organism: Megaceryle maxima; assembly: GCA_024605025.1. NCBI lineage: Eukaryota > Metazoa > Chordata > Aves > Coraciiformes > Cerylidae > Megaceryle > Megaceryle maxima. The sequence continues at coordinate 50,760 of JANHGN010024407.1, forward strand.
ATGGTTTGGGGACAGACAAGTTGTTCTAGCTTCAGAAAGAAGAATATTATTTGCACACAGCAATTTTCCCCCTGCCCAGGACGATCCCCTCTGAAGGGCTCCAGTTCTCATGTTTAGGCTGAAGCTTGGACAGAGAATTTCAGAAAGCTTAACTTGTGCCTTTGCTTATAAAGCTAGTGTAGGGCCTGGTTTGTAGCTATGGTGAAATGTTTAGTCTGTGCCTACTGTTTACTGAACCAATGAAAAAACAAACAAACAACCAAAATCAACCACTTAAATCATCTTGTTTAAAGTATCATTATTTACTTATTATTTCCAGAAGTTTTATTCCTTTCACCTTATTTCATAACCTGGGTTATGAGTGTAAAAAAAAAAAAGAAGCTTGTATAACATGTCAGTGAGGAAGTTCTCAAAGCATAGCCACCACCATAATTCTTATTTCCAATGAGCAGTTCTGCACAGCTTTAGGAGAAAAAAAACAAATAGAACACTGTTTGGACATCAATAAAATTCAAAGTTGGGGTGTTCCACGTATCAGCCTTGTCAGCTTATCAAATCCAGGATCTGGAGTTGCACAGATGTTATATTTTAAATTAAATTGTCAGTCTTAATTACTATTAAATATAATAGAATAACAGGGCAGAAATGGACTACCTAGTCTCTCTCACTGCTTCAGGGTGGGATAAACTATGCCTGTGAGCTTTTATTCACCAATATCCCTTACCCCGATGTAAAACCATTGCTCTTATCCCCCATATTTGGAGAGATAGTCCCTTCCTCTCTGAGATAGTCTCTTGCACTTAAAAGTTGTGGTCATTCCTTGTCTCCCACTCCTAGACTTTTCTTTCTTGATCTAGATAACTTTTTGAAAAATCTTTTATTTGTAGGTTATGTTCTTTACTAAGGAGAACATGTTATTCTGCTCTGGATGCTCTCCAAGTGTGCCACATTGCTCTTGGAGTATAATATCCAAAACCAGGCACAGTGTTCCAGCTGAGGCTTAATCAATGATGGGTGGAAAAAGGATCTTTCCATGTGTCTTGCAATCTATATTTCTGTATCTCCCACTCTTATGATATTTAGGGGGAGTGTTGGCAACAGTACAGTTATGATTTATGTTTCATATACTCCTAAGACCCTTATCTGAAAAAGATACTACTACATTTATTTTTTTATCATCTATTGGGAAGGACTAATCAACTAAAAATGTATTGCATCTCATCTTTATTGAAGATCTCCTAGCATTTTTAATCCATTTTTCCAGATCTTTTAAATTCTAAATAATCCCCCTGTGAACTCAGTCCCTCCCACCCCGAGTCATCTTCATATTTAAGTCCTGCTTCTGCTGCCTAATTCAGAGACCAAAGGGACTGGCATTAAAACAGCCAAGATGTCTCTGATGCTTCACCCAGCTAAAAGGCCTGTCTCAGTGTCAGAGGAAGTAAGGTGACCTGACACCCCCATGAGGAACCAGCACAGGCTGTTGCTTCTTTGCAATTTCCCCCATTACTTACCAGTCTTCTTATCAGACTGGCCAACCTCCTGCTACCATGAACTCTGCTTTTCCTGGGGGTTTTTTTGGTGTTTTTGCTTGTTTGGGGTGTTTGGATTTTTTTTTTTGTGTGTGTGTGGTTTGTTTGTTTTGGGTTTGTTTTTTTTTTGATGGGGGGTTCCTTTCCTGAGAGACCTATTCCATTTGCCCTTTCCCAGAGCTTTACCCACCTTCAGAAACATCTGTCATGTTCACATGTAACACAATTAACACACAGCTTCAATCAGTTTTTCAGTGTTCTAGGCACAACAGACTTCAAAATATCTAACTTAGGCTAAGGGCACTTAGCTCTCTCCTTACTCTTGGAGGACATCAGTACTTCAACTAATAACTGCTTTTACTACATATTTTGAAGTTATGGAAATATCCTATTTCTAAAACCTCATAAAATATTGGCAAAACTCTATGCATTCACATTTTTGATGCATTCAGCAATTTATTGGTGAGTGAAGAGCACAGCACAGGATCATTCAACAGCATTCCTAAGTTTTCATCAGATCCTCCTTGCAAGGATCAAGCTTCTGAATTAGCTGAATATTCTTCTGAAAGCAGAAACCTGGCTGTTTACTGCCAAATCTATAGGCTATTGATGAAATCAAAGATTTGTTGCTCCATAGCTTGTCCTCCCCTCCATATTTATAGATCAATATCTAACAGCTGTATTATCACGGATTTCTTGCTTTGTAACATGACTGATATCTGCAGCGATTCTGTCAATGCCTTTTATTCCAGTCATGAGAGAAAGGAGATGGGGGATGCTAGCAAGAGTCAGAGATAACATCAGAAGTCAGTTTTAATTTAAGTGGGTAATCTCTAAAAAGCTCTGCTTTAGCTATTTATTAGGGTAAAGAGACAAGCTTGGCACGTTTCTGAGGACTGTTACTGCTGCCTTCGCACAGGGCTGTTCCCACACCTCCCTGCAGGTGATCCCAGCCACCAGTGACCACAGAGCGCTGGTTAAAGTCTGCTGGAGTTGCAGCTACAGGATGCTCCGGACCCAGGGAGCAGACATGGCAGGGAGGGGAGAAGGGGAGTATTAAGCAGTGCCATCTAGTGTAGTGCGGCAACCACTCGCAGGGAAGGGAGCCGGCCCCGAGCCCTGTTTAGCCTTTGTAAGGGAACCACAGAAGGGTTTTGATGGCAAATACAAGTAAAAGATGCCAGAGTGGCTTTGTGCCTTTTAAGTTCTGTCTGATTTGCACTCTGTATATGCAGATCCTTTTCTTTTTTATCTTCTTTGGATCTTTGCCTGAGCCACAAAAAGGGGGAGCGCGCCTGCCTAAGCCTCTCTAGATTTGAGCATTCATGCTGCCAGATTAAGAGACCCAGTTGAGCACTACAACGACAGATGGTAAGAACTTGGTTGAAGGGAGCTACCAAACCAATTTGTGTACAGCACCTGGAACTGCAAGGCTTTAAGGGAAGCTCTAGCAAGATTTGAAGCCCCTGATGATACAGATGCTTTCACTAGTGAATTAGAACTCCTACAGAAAAAGTTAACATGCTCCCTACTTTTAGGCATTGCCCACCCTATATAGAGCTCTGCATGGCATGGTACTAAAGTCTCCATGTTCCTTATTAGAGTTTACAGTTCCAACACAGTTCAAGGACAACAATATAGATAAAATACTCTATGAAGTCACATCAATTGCTGTTAAAAGACAACAGACACATACCACAATCAAATCTCTCCCAGAGGTCAGCAAGGACTGCCCTAGTAAAATAACAATTGGATCAGCTGAGCATTTTCTACTCAGCAAGAGTCTCCTCAGTCCTGTTTCCCTCAAGCAGGCTGGCAGGCACTGCTTTCTGAGACTAAAAGGACAAAATCAATCATAAGCATAACTCCAAGCCAAGTAAAATAGATAAGCCAAATCTTACCACAACTCTTTCCTGCCCTCTACCATCATCTAGAGAGCAGGTAGATCACCCAGTTTTCTATAACAGAGCTTTATCCTTAACATGACCCAGTCTCTTTAGCTCTAGCAACTTCCCTCCCTTAAGTAAGCTGCTTGTTAGTCTTATCTCATCAGCTGGGAGACAACTGATTAGTTACAGGAAGAGGCTGAACCCATCACCTAAAGCCCCATTTCACATGTGACTTGATGAGTTACGGGTTTTTTTGAAATGTGTGGAAAATGTCCATCTTCCCAAGGACACACTGAGAGTTACAGGTTACTAAGAAACTAGATGAAATTACATGACTTGTTTTATCCAGAACAATGGGTTAGATGAGAAAGTGGCTTCTTAAAAACTATGAATTTATTTTGGTTTAAGCATTGCAAGAAATGCTTCAGCTTGTGCCTGCATTGTAAAACTATGTGCCCTCCTACACGAGAGCATTATTGTCACACAGAAACTGTCTCTATAAAGGAAGGTAATTATTTGAAAATAGTTATCTATAGAAGTGGGCAAATTAAAGCTTTTGACATTTTCAGTTCTTGGCTTGGGCTTCTAAAGTAATCACCTCTGCAGATAAATATAACTGCGTGTCCGTTGTTATTCACAAAGTAAATATTTGGAAGTGTACTGAAAAGTAGAAAAGGCAGGAGTGGGACAAGGGGAGGGGAAGGGCAAAATGCAATGGCTGGATGCTCCCCACCTTCTGCTTCACCCCCAGCCCCACCTCTGCATCTGCAAAGTGAAGAACTATGGGAGAAGTTTCTTCTTGCCCCTGTGCTCTTCTGCTCCATTACCCTGTAGCTTTGCAGATTTGACTGATCCCCAAAGGGCCTGTGATCCAGGTTGGAAGATGCTGTGTTAACATCTCACCAGCCTCACATCTCTGTCCCCTCGGAGGAGGCATGTCAGTGCCTCTCTGCCTCGGTCAGCTGGGAAGCTGGAGAGGAACTCGCCATGTGGCTCTCCAGCACCAGGCTCATTACACCCGTCTCTGGCTGAGGCTGGCAGCAATTATACAAAACTACAGAAGAAAATGGCCTGACTTTATGCTGCCCACTCATTAAAGCCTCCCTCCTTTACAGCAAGGTGTTTGAAGAGCACATGCCAGTATTTTGGAAAATATTTATTGAGAAACCTGAATAAACTGTCTCATATTATTCCATCATGGATCCCCTGTCAAAAACCTCATGATGAGGAAACAGGGTTAATTAGCCCACTGCGGGCTCTGAGAAGGTGCTGCTAAGAGCAGGCAGCTTTGGCCATCCTGTAGCCTCAGGGACCGCCTGGTAGACTTGCCCTTGGATTTGGCCCTGTGTGTAGGCTCAAGATGCTAGCTCTATGTGGTGGCAATTTTTACATTTTATTGCTGTCTAATTTCAAAATGCTTTTTCAGAGCCTGTGTAAAGCAGCCAGGCATAGCATCCCCCTGAGAAATTTAGCTTCATTTTTATCAGTGTTTGCTAGCAGCAATCCAGTTCCCAAAGCAGGTACAATAGCGGGGGTGGAGGTCTCAAAACAGGCAAATCCCTTATACCCAGTACACCTCTCGCACGGTATCAGTAAACCTAAAGCGTAGGTTTGTTTAGCAACAGTGATTCACGTTGAAAAAACTGGAGCAAGCTTCAGGGGCAGTGGGGCCGATTGCAAAATTCCCATATAAAAAAACCTGGTTTTCAAAGTTAAGTGTGAAGAGGTGAAGTGTTAGTGCCAGGGTCCAGCCTAGCAGGGATCTGTTAGTACTGGCCTAGTTCTTTTTGCACTAACTGAAGGGTTCTGAGTGAGTTGATCTTGAACGTCTACACCACATTGAGTACCCTATTCATAGGGACAGTTGGTTGTTCCTTGCTCTTACCAGAATTTCTGACTAAATATTTATTAATTACTATTAAAAAAATTCAGCTGGAGAAATAAAAAAAATCAGATTATTCTGGATATTCTTGGCAAAATTATGCAGAATGTCCTGGCAAAAGCAGGAACTGCTGCAATGGCACCCTAAATCGGGCTCACTCTCCAATCACCTTATTGACCCAATATTGCAAATAGGTGAGGTTCTGATTGCTTTTATATTCTTCCAAAGTTGCTGCTACCTGTTAAACTGCGCTGCAGATAGCAGCATTTTTCCCTCCTTCTGCCTCAACCCCCAAAAATCCCTAACGCTTTACAAAGCATCGCCACTTATTGCTCATTTTGCCACCCGAACACTCGCAGGGTGCTGACTGGCTAATCTCTGCTGCTAATGCACACGCGCGGCAGTCAGATCGCTCCAATCTGAATCATTCGTACCCTGGGCAAGCTGAGTCTCATTCAGGTGTTTAACAGGCTTGTCCAAGTGTAGCTCTACATCGCAGTCATTAACTCAATGAGCGATCGTTTTGGTCTTCAGAAAGGAAGGTGGGAGAGGGGAGTATTTTTATTTTCTGTTACAGTGCTGCTGCCACCTAAATCAAACAGAAAAACAAACAAAGAAAGTTATATCCAGTGTCTAACTCTTTTCTTCCTTTTTTTTTTTTTGGTTAAAATGGAAGGGTTTTTTTTATTAAATCTTCATTATCTCTTAATATAAAATTAAGAAAAGTGATTATAAGTTGTTCTATCTTTGGAAAGAGATGGTGCATGATTACAGCAAATACACTTGATCATGGATGAAGTTCATAGAAGTATATATTCTGTGAAGGGACACGCATAGTTCAACCTGATGATTCTTTTAACTATTTTTTACTGCTATGTCTGCCCAGACCTAATGTGGAGGGAAAGGGCATTATTTTTATTAGGAAATGTCTCATTTCACTTTGTTTAAAAAAAAAAAAAAAAAAAAAGAGAAAATCTATCAATTGTTTTTCTCACTTTTGTTTTAAAGTGCATATTTTAATGTGTATGGTCATGGCTTTTGTTTCATTTCTCAGCTCAAGGACTCTATTCCATATGTAAAATCATCTCTATTAACAACTCCATCTATGCAGAAAGAGTGGTAGCTCTGCAGCCATGGCACTTCAAAGGCACATTGTTTGCAGGAAAAAGTAACTAACCTCTTCGACTACAACAACTGTTATATTCATTTTGTTCCAGCTGTAAGAAAAGACAATCCCTCCCCTACTTTGACTTTTTTTTTTAATATAGCTATATATGTTGTAATGGCTTCAGATGAACTGTACAGAACTGCCCAGAGCTACACTTTGAAGTAATGTTTATTTACAGTTCTCTGTATAGTTGGTCTCCATGACTTACCATCAAAATATGGAAAGGGTTCTCCTTTTCCTTGTGAGCAGTAATTTTCTAGGTCAGGTAACATTTACACTGAGCACTGCTCAGAGACAGACAGTCTGCTGGATTTAGTACAGTTGGATGCAGTGGCTGAAAAGACCTTGGACAAGTATTGAATCAAAAAATAGTAGGTATTTCCTTCTTATTTCATGCACCTCAGTGCAAGGTGATCAGGAATAGAGAGGTCCAGGTCAGAAAGGTCCAACAGTGTCTTATTTCACATTTAGTTCTGCGTAACAAAATCTATGGAGAACTATTAACTGGTATTTTGGCAAATGCGACATAATTTTGGCTCATCCAGTGGAATTCACTGAAATCCAAGTCAAGGTGTCCAGTGGCTTCAGCAGCAGCAAGACTTCATTCTTTCAATTGGGTCTGGGGTGTAATTTACAAAAGAGCCTGGAAAAATCAGGAGATCGGGTTCCACTGAGATGGACAAGGAGTGGGAGATCCTGCTTCCCCTGCACCCCCGTGCCAAAATATAATCCTCTATATGACCCATTGGACCTCACCTCCTCAAGTGCAGAGGAACAGTGCGGTGGAATGCGGTGCTCTGTGCTGGAGGTACTCGGGCTAGAGGATGATTAAGGGTTCCCCAGCCTTGAGATCTTTGAATCCATATGCCAGACAGGACGTCCCATGTGAACAGCAAGCATGTAGTTTATGTCATAGTCCTTCACTGTACATTTCCTAAGCAAATGTAAATAAAGGGAAAAATGTTTGAGTCATACTGGTTACAGTATGAGAATATAGGATATAGGCAGCTACTCATTAACTATTTGGTGCAAGTTTATAGATCACAAAGCTGAAAAGTCTATTTTTTCCCAGTACTACCCAGGTTACAGGACTTTCCTGAGTTGAGTCCTGTAGCAACTAGAGCATTTCTCAGAGAAAATCAATCGATTTCAACTTCAGAATGTCTAGTGGTAGAGAATCCATTATAATCCTTGGTAAATTGTTCTAATAATTAATTACCTTCCATGTTAAAATGTGTCTAGTTTCAAATTTTGCTGGTTCTTGTCTGACTTCTTTCCATGTGACTGAAGTGTCATTTAATATCAAACTTCTACTCTTCTATTTCTACAGAAAGATGGGAAATTATATTATAAATTATAACCAATTCTCCCCTTAACCTTGTCTTTGTTAAGCTAAACAGGTTGATCTACTTAAACCTCTCATTGAAAGACATCCCTTCCCCTCATGTAGCCCTTCACTGAAGCCCTCTCTGTTGGCCACCAGTCCATGATGTTGGACCTCAGAAGCAAACACTACTTCAGTCACCACGGCACCTCTGCCAATACAGAGGCAAAACAGTTTTACTCTGAGAAATCCTGCAGCAGATAGGGGGCATTGACCTTTTAAATCACGTCCTTGGATTCAAAATTTACATGTAGCAGATTATTCACTATTAATCCTTATTTATTTTATTTTTTAGAGAGTCTTTATACATATGGGCAAGACCTCAATACTATAAATGTGTACAGTGTGTCCTGAAGTGAGCCTGGAGATCCTAAGCACAGTCATGCTCAGTCTGAAATGAGGCTGATCTGGCAAGAGTTGTGTGCAATTCAGAAATGAAGTTCTTTGAAGGAGGGTGTGTCAACTGCTGCTCTAGGTACACTAAACTGTACCTCAGACATGGAGAACACAATGCAGCAACCCCCTTAACAGACTTTTTCTTGTTTGCTCCAAGATCTGGCAAAGGCCAAAATGGAAGCACCATACTTGATCTTTATAGAGAGTAAATATCTTTAAAAAAACCAACAAAACCAAACAATAAAACAAGTGCAGAAATGTTAGAATAGATTCCTAAGCTCACCTGTCATCTCTTCCTCTCCTTTTCCTGGCAGGACTCAGAGTAGTGAAGGAGAGGGGTTGCTTCTGAAGTTGAATGCATTACACAATGAGTAAAATTCCCCAACTGAGTCATCATTTCTCTAGCATGTAGTATCTGTGTAATGAGCTGGCCAGAATTTCAGCACTGCATATGGCTTTTTCACACATGAACACATTTTTTTATTGCATATTTGTTTGAATGGGGATATCAACTTCAGAGAACAAAGTACACCTCTCGTTCAAAAAATGGCTGTGGGAAGTAGAAGCAGCTCTGGTTTTACTTTCTTTCATAAGTTTACTTTCCAGTTTTACATTCTTTCTTAAGAGCCATTATGCAAAGTTCAGTTGGAAATGTATGAAAATATATAGCATTTAACAGTGCAAAGTTTAGTATGTGTTAAACAGAGTGAGGACTTTGCTACGGCAGCATTGTTCTCTACAGGCTAGTGGTCATAAATACAAATATTTATGCAATTCCTCACATTTCAGGCGTACTGCTGTCACTATCAAGGTTCTTCACTAAGCATTTTTTTTCTGTTTCAGAGCCTTGAAGCATTATCCAATTGGCTGGTTTGAGGTTTTTGGTTCGATTTGGTTTTTTCCGATGGTCTTTTCCTTTAGGGAAGAATGAAACCAAGATTATACAAGAGAACTTGCTGATTCAGGTGAATCACTCAGGCTTTAGTAGCAATGGACAAGTCTCAGAGGTACCCTGGAGACTTGTAAGCATCCAAAAGATAAGGCACCAGGATCATTTTTGTTAAATTGCATTGCTTTATATACTCGAGAGCGGTCATTAAACGGCTGGGGACAGGAGGTGGAGAAATGCCACTGCATAGAAGAAGTCTTTCCTGGCACAAAGCAGGCATTTTTGCTTCCTTGTGCTCCATCTCTACCTCTCTTTCCATATCCCAGCTCAGAGTTAAGGTTCTGTCAAAGGGGTTTCTGGACAGAGTGGTCATGGGGTGTCCTGCTCCATCTAAAACTTTGCTGTTGTAAGACTTTGTGGCTTTTCTTCTGAGTAACACAAATATGGGAGTTATTTGCTTCTAACAGCAAATAACTCGCAAGGTCTTGGTATAGATAAATACTGTGATTCTGGCAGATCTCCAGAGACAGAGCGCAGAGGGGCAGTCCTGGGCTCATACCTCATGTAATTCCCGAGTGCTGTCATCTTTCACAATTAGTGCATCCTTGCTGTACTGCTTGTGGTATGGCACAGCTGGCTGGAAATCAGAGAGCCACAACCATTACCCAGCTCTTGCAAACTATTGTGGTTTTTTGTTTCTTTCTGCAGGTTTCCAGATTGACTGAAAGGGTTAGGAGAGCCCTGAAGCGTAGGTGAGATACGGAATAGGTGTTATGTCCATGACTAAATATTACAAGTTACTTACACTGGATAGGACCTGTGAGGAGGTCCTTTCCAGGCCTGTATTCCTAAGCTGGGAGACCTGCAGGACACAAAGGCTATCTCCAGCTCCATACCCTGGGCATTTTCTACATATAATGCCTTGCAATAAGCTACTTAATTTGATCTGTGGCAGTGTCTCACTGGCCTCAGGGGCAGGGACCTTTCTGGGCCAGGGGTCCTCTCCTCACTCCTGAGGGGTGAGGAATAACCCAGTCAGGCAGAGCACATGGGAAGCAGCAAAGCAACAAACAAGCAAAAACAACCAACCAGGAGAAGAATCCAACCTAAATCAAAACTGCTTCTTGGATCTGAACCAGTTTTACTTGAAAGAAATTAATGGAGATCTGCACCCCACTTCAATTTATAAATCCTCAGTTGTTCTGAGATATTATTTTTATTTAATCAATGTGGTTGTGTTTACTTTTTAAAATTAAGATCTTTCTTCTGTTGTTATTGTTTAGAATGGGGTTATACTGAGTAAAATCTGTTCAATATTTTAACAGGAACAGAGAGACCAGGCTAAGAAGAGTGCATATAGATAAACTGCCTTTGGTGAGTGGGGAAAAGCCACATGAGGGCAGATACTATTTATATGGTTCTGCTGCTTAAAGTTGATGCTAATGGCACTGACTCTGTGTTTTGATGATAATTTTATTCAGGACATTGAATGTTATCCAGTGAAAAGCTACCAGTAATGGCAGTTTCTGAAAGGGCACTTTTTTATAACCATTTTATGATCCTACACATATAACCCCAAAGTGTACATAGTGTTTTCATTTAAAGAGCATGGCCACAGCAGCATATATTTGGGAAGTACTTTGAGCAATTTTCACCTGTGAAGCAACATCAACTAGGTCAAGGAGCTAAACCCCATAAAATAGCAAAGGAAGTAGTATCTGCAGCATGAAGTGACACATTTCTTCCATCCTGGTCTTTTGCTAACAATCTCTTTAATGTTGTGAAGCCACGGGAGGACCCTTTGCTGCTGATGCAAAAGTAAAATTTGGATGATATTTTATACTGGGGAGGGATTAATGTTGTATTCTGCCAAATACTTCAGATTGAGTATTCTTTTTTTCTTCCTCTACACTTCCCTGCTGTTGTATGGAGGACAGTGCCAGCTGGTTAACCACACTCCGCTCCTCTGTTGGCTTTGTCTAGTAGTGCCTCACACAATGGCTGTAGAGCTGTATCTGGAACTTTATGGAAAAATTTCCAATTATCACATCTTCCTCCATGGCAATAAAGTTGAGAATGCTAACAGAGATAGGCTGCTAGCATTTTCAGCACTGCTTTATTAGTCCTGGCTTGGTTTAGACAACACACTGGGTGATATTCCAGTAGTTATTTTATATTAGTTTAGCTCTAACTGAGAAAGATACATTACCTGTAGAGAGAATAAAATATCCTACACATGCACACACAAAAATATATTCCTTTGTGCACACCTTCTCCTTTAGGACAAAAGCAAGCAAAGTCAAATGTAAAGCATCATTGTAACACTAAAAAAACCCCACATTTGATGCCCATATAAAAACCTTAACACATTGGAAATACACTGCTTTTTTTTCCCCACTGTATGTTACATATTTACTCCCTTTTCCTTTCTTTATTACTAAGGAAATGAGGACACTTGCATGAAAACAAGAGCTTAGACTCTTAAAAGTTTGTCTAGTGCTGCTTATATTTTCCTGCTCTGAAGGGATCGGAGCCTTCTGTAGCATGTATCGTAAATGCTTCCAACCCAACGAGCTGTGATGAATAAGAAGCAGGAACTTTTAAACAAAGACCCTGTTTTCATATAATATTCTTAGTAATAAAGCACAGAGAAAAAAAATAAAATATGTGAAGTTATGCTTTGCAGAACTGCTACTTAAGGCAAAGCAACTTTGTAGAATGAAGCTGAGTCTGAATTTTTCGATCCTCAGTAAGGGCAAGTGAGTTTGAGCATTTTCCTTAAAAGATTCCAAATGTCTCCAAACAAGACTGCTAAAAGGAAAAGATGGAATATATCTTAATATTATTCTCATCACTGTCATCAACATCACTTTATGTGACAAGTTCCTAACCAGAATTATGGCACCACTCTCCTGGTTCTTTATAAACCCAGGAACATACAGCCTCTTTCTCCCAACCTCTACCCTCAACCACCCAGTAACTCCATATCAAGCACTCTCCTGAAATATTATGGTGCACATTTTCTAACACTCCTCTTTGGCAGAAGTTGTAGGCAGTTTTCAGCATAAGCCTGATTAAAAAAAAAAAAAAAAATCAGCAACTTTTAAAAACTTGAAAGTGTCTTCTCAGCTTTTTCCATGGCCTCAGTGCTACATCACCACAAAACTGTAATTCATCTAGAAACACTGGTAACGTTAATAAGAGACATCAGGCCCCATTTTGCCTAAGCCTTCACTTTCTATTGCCAATGGACTCGTTAGAGCTGGTAATTCCAAAAATACAGTATTTGTAACTTACTCACAATTTATTTTAAACCTCTTTCACAGCCTGATGCACATGGGGCAATTTAAATCGCCAAAACTCCACTTTGCAACTAACACTTCATTACATTGAACGGAAAAGTTCGCACATCTGTTGGTGTTGTATTGTTTTGGGCTGGCTGCAGAGCAAACAGCCAGGCACAGAGTTACCATAGGAAGGCTGTTTCCAAACCAGAGGATTTGAAACTTTTATTTTCTGACAAAGGCAAGAGAGTTCTGCAGCACACAGGAAAAGCCTCGGTCCATGACATCAAAGGACCGGCACAGACCCTCTCGCCAAGGATGCTAAGGGAGTTTCTTCAAGTTCAGCTGAGTAATGGGCTGTCACTAGAAGTCTTGATGGTAGCAGGGTCTTTGCAAGCCCTTTTCATTGCGAGGAGATTTTCATCTGTGTTACTAAACCCTCTTAATTCTGACACCAAAAAAACCCAGAACAGTGATCCTAACTTCATGTAATTTTCCTCAGTTAAATGCAATCTTACAGTACTAATTTCAGAGTCTCAGATGTTTTAAAGATTAGAGATTAAAAATCTGCATTCTAAATTCACCATATAAATTCTGCTGAGATTACTATAGTCATATATATGTAAGCATATGTAATGAGTATAGGTTAAGCAAATATATCCTACAATGTATATTTATACAGAAGTCATGTACCATTCAATTGACCCTATCTAAATCACAAATTCTTCATGGTAAGCATCATTTTTGTGTTCTGTGCTGATCTACTGCCTGGCATGGTGGAGTTCAAGGATGCTCTGAGGACTTCTGCCCAAATAATTTAATTGAAGTATTAATAGAATGTCCATATCTTTCACCAACACCAATCAAAAATCCTCACCGTAAAACAAAACAAATCCAGCTGAGTTAGCTCTGATGCTAGTTCCTACTCTCCATCCCCACTCTCTACCACAGTTGGTCTTCATCTGCTTTTGTTTTTTCTCTGCCCTGTCATTAAACAGTTTGAAAAAATAATGAATTATTTCTGGGGTTTTTTTCAGGCACTGCACTTGACTGAACTTAGGAATTTGCTGAAAAGGCATATGGCTCTTTACATGATCCAAAGTGATACTCCTAGGTATGGAATGATTTTCTGATATACTCAAGCACTCCTGCTTATTTCAAGCATTTCACTCATCCATGATGTAACTGTCTGGATCAACACTCCTGGCTACCTTCCTTTCTCCCCCTTGCTTTGTGAGGTACCTTTGGATGCAAGCATAGCACAGAATCAGTGTGGTACGGAAGTCACCGAGACCCTCAGCAGGAGATTGGTTTGAGAACAATTATCTGACAGAATTGTTTAGCAGTGCAGCCCAGCCTATGTTATGACCCTTTTTCTAAATGTAGATATGGCACGTTACAGTAATGCTACATCTCATAAGCCTGCTGGGTGAGGGTTCAGAGAGGTTCCCCTCATTTCCCTTCTGCACAGCAGTGCCTTTGTTACTGCCTTTCCCCCAGATCCTGTGATGGACGGGAGTCCTGCACTCCTTGAACACTAAAACAGGGCTGCCAAGATAATTTACGGGCCCTGCGGCCAACAAAAAGTCTCAGGCCTCCTTGGGCTACCCTGAAGTCCTATTTTTCTCTGTCCATTGTGCCAGCTTGTCTTCTCAGATTTTACAGATGCCAGGAGAGGTTCTGACAACACAAACATCCTTCAGCGTGCTGCTTTTAAACAACAGTCTTCTCCAGGCTTTGCCTGTGTCTGCAGCGGTGTTTCTAGACAGAAAACAGAAAAAGCAGAGTAAACAGGACTGGGGGGGCGGTGAGCGAGAGAGAAGAAAGAGGAGTATGGAAGTGGGAGTCAGGTCAGGTGGAAGATGGAGGCTGGGCTAAGGTGCCCACGTGTGGGACCAGCATGGTCTGGCTGGGGCACACAAGGAAGGTCTTCTCCCGACTCTCTTAGCACCTTCCCGTTTTGCACGAGAAATCCGGACTCGGTGTGAACAGTTATGCTGACACCGCAGCCCACGGCAGCCTCTTCCTGCCTCCGGAGTGCAAGGTGGCGAAAGTGGAGGGTGCTCGTCACTGCCCAAGCCCGGGCAGGAAACCCACAGCGGCTTTTGCACCGGCTCCTTTCAGGCCCCGAGCGCCTGAAAACACAGGCACGGGCAAGAGCTCTGCAGAGGACACCGAATTAAAGCTCGGCAACCCCACAGCCGCCTGCATTTCAGTGCAACTGAAAAGGGCACGTCCCTGGGGTTCACTGGATACCGGCCTCCCCGTCTTGCACCCCAGAGACGCACGGCAAACGCAGAAGCGTGGGGCGGCCGCCCGCAGCGGGGACGCACGGTGCGGTGCCCCGGCGCAGCCCGGGGTGCGGTGCCGCCGCTCCGCCCAGCTCAGCCCCCGCCCGCCCTCTGCGCCCCCCCGGGGTCGGCGCGGAGCCGTGTTGCGCGGAGGGTCTCGGAAGCGATAGGAGATGCGGGGAGCGCTGGAAGAGGCTGCCCCGAGGGAGT
>JANHGN010024409.1:0-13282 GCA_024605025.1 Megaceryle maxima
TTACTGGAAAAAAAAAAATTAAAAATTACCAGAATTTCTCCCATTTCCATTTCTCGTTTCTTCTTTTATTCAGCTCTGGGAAAGCAGTGCTAAACTGCAAATTAGTTAAATTGCTATGTTCTTGGCACTGCTGCTATACTCATATCAGCAAAATCCGTGCTTCAGCCCCAGACTAAGTAATAAACATAAAAAATTCATTTTTGGAAAGAATAAAAAACTGTGGTGCTTCACATAGTTAGGTTCTGCTTTACTATTGCTTGTGATGATGCTGAACGTATGCCATTAAATGTGACAACACAGATAGCCTACAGCTCAAACAATTCCATCATCTGCCTGTATTCTAGTTCCCATACAGTCTTCTGGACATGTCCTGTCCAGATTTTGTCACAGCACAGCAGATGTGGCAGCTCATTTCCTCAGCAGTAAAGTAGAGGAGGAACCTTTGCATGAAAACTGTGCCTTCTGCCCTCTTATTTTCCCTTCTCTGATTTATGGTGCTTAAGTATCAGGACTATTTAAAATTCATTTGAATTGTCCAAATAGCCTCCCTGTAAATAAATGTGCCATTTGACAAAGGAGTTAAATTAGCAGAAAAAACTTCTTGGTTTACCAATAATCACCTTGTATTTTGGAAGTAACTCCCCCTTTCCTCCAAATCCAAAGTAAATACAAGCAGACTTATAAGCATCATTCTAGCTTTTAAATACTAACAGGCATTAAAGCAGGCTGCTAGCAACATAACAATAGTCTGGATATCTGTACAACACAATTACACTTGAAAAAAAACCTAAGTACTATGTACGACATTTGTTCTTGACTTCAAGTAATGAGCTACTGGATAACTTGAGGCTAACCTAGGATTTTACACTTGGTGGACAAACACCTAGATAGGCTAACTAGATATTAACCAAACTGTAATTGCTCTCAAGTTTTGTTTAGCTTTGAAATCTGTGTCCATCTCGTAGCTGAACAAAAAAAAGTTTGGTTGCCCAATTAATTTTCCCAGGCATATCAGTCCAGTTTAATAAAAGACATCATGTTTATCTAGAAATCTTGTCCTGCATTTGCTTTATACCTAATGCTGTATTTTTTGAAACAGAAGCCTCATTTATCCATTATGTGTTTCTGTGCATCATCTTTAAATATGTTGCTTTCAGAGACCAGCTGGTAAAAAAAAATGTTTTGGTCTTGTGCAAATTTATGTATTATGCATTAATAAGGATGGAATTCTATATTCAGAAAGCAGGTATGGATATTTCTGAACAACCTAACAAAAATTCCTTTACCAAAAATACATTTAAATTACTCTCTCCGCTTTTTCTAAAGGATGACAGGCAGTTTGTTAGACAAGTAACTACTCTGAACGTGTAAATTGATGCTTAACTGTGCTCAAATGTTTTACTGGTGGCAGATACCACACTTGCAAAGCTTATTCTATTCATATCAAAAGCAATAGACATACAAGAGCATGGTCAAGTTAAGAGCAGGTAGCAAGTAATGTCGAAGTCATTGTTTTATTTCGATGGAAAACACTGACACTTTTAACTTTTGCTTTTCTAAGAATTTACAAATCTGCACTGAAAGCAAGTTCTATCATTTTGGAATGAGCAACACTGTGTTCATATTGAATCTTTACTTTAGGCAGAAGGGACACAGGGTGGAATCAATTCTACACTAAATATACATCCAGAACCTGTATTTCCTTAACACCTCTGTAAGGTGAGAAGGACCCATGCTGAGAATTACCCACTGAGAATTCCAAGACACAGTCTGCAGATAACATACTGAAGCAATGGATAATGGATACTCTAGGAAGAGGCTGATAGAAAAATGCCAGTTAAAATATTTCTACACCAAGGAGACGGTAAACCTTTAAGAATGAAAAAAAAAAAAATCTCCTGTTAAAAACATAATTGACCAACTACATTGTACTTTGTTCAAGGTACAAAGAAAGGAGGATGCAAAACCTACTTGTGAAACCAAGGACAGAAGGCCAGTCCAATCACACCTGTACATAGTCTGAAGCATCAGCATTTCATTCCTAGAGGCCGTGGGTGTCTGTTGTTAAAGGGAAAAAGTCTGCTAGGTAACAGTATCACCAATGTGCCTCCCAGACAAAAATCCTTACTGTTATAAAACTGATTGCTAAGCAGAGCTTTAAATAAAGTTTGGAAGTGAAATGCTCTCAAATGTTAGACTGTGATTTCTGAAATTAGAGGTCAACTCTATTACCCCTTGATGCTTGACTTCTGAAATTCCTTAAAATATGGCACTTGCTTCCCATTTTCAGGAACGTACCTCATGCAGTCAAGCATATGGAGTCAATAAAGGTGTCTCTTCATCCGCCATCTGAAGCTTTATTTTTCTCACTTATAAATTACAACTGGTTTTAGTAATAGCAATCCCTCCACACATTTCAAATGCACTTCCATTCTCCATGTTGCAGAGCTATATGGCTTAGTAAATACATGCAATTTCGGTTCAAAACCATAGCTCCAGGCACTACATATTGGGAATTTTATATTACTGAAAACTAATGCCTTTTCTGCATATGCTTGAGCAATAAATTAAAAAGCTATGCCTTATATGTATCAATTGGGATTTTCTTACCCTTCATTTTAAAAAAGAATCATGCATACAGAGTTGCATTTCAGTTTCTTCTCTGGGCTTTTAATAAGAGAACATGAATTTATTTCAATTCATCAAAAGCAACTAACTAGAACTCTAGGAGTCTCGCATTTTGTACTGAAATTTGTATGTGTTCAACTGCATCAGTATCAACCTCTGAATTCAATTCTCTGCAAAAAAAAAAAAATTGGCACCTACATGTACTGTACTCATGGCAGTACTCAAGTAGAATAATTAAAGTAATAGTTATAATTTCTTTTAGCACAGAAAACTACAGTCCACATATTAGAGCTGGGTGGAAAATAAATGAGGTGATGATAATTGCTGAAGGGTGGGGAACAAGGGCTTAATAATGCTTTGAGGATGTTCTCTCTTGGAAAGTTCCATTCCATCCCAAAACCTCCATCATCCCATCAACATGGAATGGAAACACTTCTAATCCTGGCACTGACTGCTCAAGGCATCAGGAAACTAAGAAGGTATGCAGCCTTCTCCAAGGCCACATGAAGACAGAACTTGGAACAGATAACTGGAATTTAGCTTTTCCTTCAAAGTTTACCTTTCAGGCCCCTCAACTGCTCTACCAGAATCATCCCTCCTGTTACTTTTATGCCATCTGTGGTAAGCAGCACAATAGTATAAAATGGGCAAGTTTTATTTAAGCTTCAACCACAAGACTTGTTTAGCAGCTAGATTTTAGCATTCACTTGCTTTGGCCTTTATCCAGTGCATGTTCTGATGTACTGTGACACATATTTACTACCTGGATACCTACAGCAATGGACACGTACTTCTATCAATTCCCTAATATTTACACATGGATTCCTACCGTTGTTTGGATCTATTCCATTTTGCAAGTGACATTTGTTCTAGGCATTTAGTTTATTTTTCATAATTAATCCTGCTTGTTTTTGCTGAATGAAAGGTCTTTTTTCATTAGTCTTTCAGCATCAACCAGTATTTCTCAACATTATTCTTTCTGTTTAAAAGCCTCTGAAATATGTTACTCTCCAATTGCTACATCTAACATTGCATAGGTCCACACCTACCACTAATCCCTTCAAAGCAGGTGCAGATCCACAGCAGTTTGTGTCTTGAAACTTTGGACAAGCCAAGGATAATCTCACTCAGCCTGTTGTTACAGAATATCAAACTGCCATGCCAGTTCAGAGCAAGCACCAGTCCAGCTGAGTAACTCATCTTCAGCCTGCTACCTCTCAGTAGCCCCAGTGACGACAAGAAGGAACTGCTCTTGATATAAAGATACCACCATCCACAGGACTGCTCACAGTTCCCGCGTGGCCTGCCAGCCACCCCAGAAGAGTGCTGCTAGGATGAAACCGTGGAGCCTTGCAAATATTGTCTGGTTTATATAATTGAAGAGGGGGGAAAAAAAAAAAACAAAAACAAAAACAAAAACCAACCAACCAAACAAAAAAAAAAAAAAAAACCACACAACTTTGTAGGGATTCGAACTCTGAAGAACTAGCTACTTTTCCTGCCCAGATGACAGACTGTACATGGGATCTTATGCAAGTCATTTAATCTGACTGGTCAATTTCATTTTTAGATAAAACTGTGGCTATTACTGAATTCTTGCTGAAGGTGCATAAGAAACAGGACAAGAGTTTCACTCTCTGCTTGTTAACATAGCCTCACAACTTCTGTAGCTTTCTCTTTCCCACGCCAGACTGATCAGGCTTGAATGCTGCAGTAAGCCAGTGCTTGGGAACCCCTTAAAAATACTACTACAATAGAAGTGGCCTAACAGATGGCCAAGAAAAGAGCTTTGAAACAAATGTTGGCCTTACTCCTCTCCCATCCCCCCAGGCAACACATGCAGTCCCTCACAAGTTAGCTAGGTGGGATGCCAGGCCAAGCCACAAGAGACTCAGGGACAGAAAGGTTCATCCTGAAATCAGAAACTGTCTTAAAACATCTCAAACAGACCTAATTTGGGTGATGTCTTTCCTTTTTTTGCCACACATTAACCATAAAGGAGACAGAATTAGAAATTAAGCTTTTTCTTCTTCTCTATCTTCACTGCTGCACTCAGAAAATGCCTCTGCTCCAAATTCAGATTTAAACTTGGGGATGTTATGCTTCAGAAAGTAAAACTAATGTGGAAAAGATCAAAAAGAACTTTCAACATGCTATCTAATACAACACTTACTGCCTCCCAGATAGAGACCAAAGAAGTGATTCAACAAGTATGTGGTAAGGGGAATCTATTAGCTTATTTTCTATGAATTTGAGGAATTCACATGTATTATTAAGAATGATAACAATGTGATTTCAGGGAATTCCACTAATTTTACAATGTCTTATTTCATAAAAGCTACAGAAATAATTACATAAATGGGAACAATTTGAAAGTAGTTATTACCGCCTGCTTCATAAGGGCAATGAGTGAGCCAGGCTCTCTGCTTGTAAAAGAGAGATCTAAAAAACTGTAAATGATTTTAAAAAGAAAACTTTAATCCTCTGATGTTCGAAAGGAGCACATACAGCTTGTATACAAGCCAAGTTCAAATTAAAGTTTTGGGTTTGGGTTGTTTTGGGTTTTGTAAACCTTCAGACTACAAAACCCACAGAGATGTATTTTGCTTGTGTTTTTCCAGTAGTGAAGTCTCCCTGGAACTGGAGAAGTGCCAAAACCCTCTGTTCCTACAAGGCTTGATCTCAGTAATGGAAATCTTGCTACAGTCACTTTTTGAAGGTAACTTTCAAAGTCTTTCCCATATTACAAATATACTAAATGCACCAAAATATAATTTTCTCTAAATAAAATGGCATTCATCAAATCTTCAGCCTATTATCCCACATTCTCTTCTGGAACAGACATGTCAATAGAACAGCATCGTCAATCAATCCAATAGATTTTCAGTGTATCCACAATGAATTTACCCTGCAATAAATTGGCTTGAGTCATTTAAAAACTCCTATCTTAATGTTAGAAAAAGAAAAATTATTATTTTGATGTATTCCTCCTCCCCTTAAAGCACCTCAGGCAAGGGCTAAGCATTAAAAAGAAAAATAACCAACAGCTGCATTACAGCAATCAAGCCTAAATAAAAATGACTGATCAATCGAGAGAAGAAAATGTAAAAGACATCATTCCATATAAAATATACAAAAAGATTTTAACTCAAAAGTTTTCAACTGTGTCAAATGTGTTACAGTAATTAAACAAGCAGACAGGGTGCCAAAACTCTAGGTAGTTAAGATATCCACATTTTCCTTATTTTCAATCTTTCTCTGTAGATTACCACAGCATTTAAAACTGTGTCCATTTACAAGTACTATTTTAAGATACTTAGCAAGAACACCACAAGAAATGATGACAAAGAAACTGGTATGTGGATTTCTCTGCTAGTATCTACAACACCACAAGAAGAAAGACCAGAATTCTCTCCTCCTTCCTTGCATTAGGCAGGAATTTGCAATTCTTTTTAAGAAACTATTCCCATTACATTTGCTCCTCAATGCATGCTGCATTATTTCCCTTGGATGAACCTCTGCTATGTTGCACTGCATCTCAGACTCCTATCAGCTCATTTTAAAAGCTTCCTTTCATTAAATGGTTGTGCCTGAAAATATATTTGCCACTTAAAAATACCATCATTCACTACAATTTGATCAAATGGCACTGAGCAATTGCTTAGCTCAAATTATAAAGAAAGAAGGTTCACCCAGAGACAGTTTCTGCTGGCCATATAAAATACATGTCTGACATTGAAGTAACTTAGTACTTTTGAAAGGTGCTGAGGAGCCGAGTGCCCTCAGTTATTACCAGTTTCAAAGAATTAGAAACACTCAGCAGCAGCAGTATTAATTCAAGCCCATATCAAATTGCTTTATCTGGATATTTAAACAAGTAAAGTAAGCTACAAATATAACAGAAACATGCATAGAACAGAAATAAGAGGGCCAGTTTCCCAAGGCAGAGGATTACCTGCAAGGGAACAGCAAATCATCCTTCCAAGGGCTAACCAAGAAGTCCTTCAGAAAATCCCAAACCAGTATTCCCTTACATATGAAGGCACACAAACCTGTCTCTAACCCTTCTGATATTGTAAGACCACCCTAAGAAGATTCCCCAAAGTAACTTTTAGACTACATCTATCATTATGTTCAAATCAATTCTCTTCAATGCATTGCACTAAGGAAGACTCACCGAGACATGGCTGGCATCAATGACAGCACCATGAAAACCAAACAATTACCTCTAAAAGGGTTTGAGAAGAAAATGATCAACACAGTATTTCATATCCCTGAGACTGAAACAGAGCATGCTGTTCTATAGTGCTCTTTCAAAGTACTACCATTAAAAAAAGATGTATTAATGATAGGCAGTAATTTACAATACCAGTGAGCCATTTTGATGACAACACTTAAAAAAGTAAAACATCATGTTATGCACTAACAGGTTAAAACAAAGTAGTAGGCAACAGTGTAATATGATGAAACAGGAAATAAGGCCTAAAAAATACTTTCTGAGAGTAAACCACAAAAGAAGTCTTCTGTGAGAAGCAATGGAAGGCAACCTTTATGCTATTTAGGCTGTACAAAAAAAAAGATATGGAAGGAGAAAAATCCTGTAGTGGGAGCAAGGAGGAAAAGACAGAAAGTTTGGTGACACACATAGATGAGAATGCAAGGATTAGGTGAATTACCATAAGTAAAACTGGAAATTTGGAAGTAACACAGAAAATTGGAAGCAGGGGCAGAGAAGGAAAACCGTAGAGAACGTCTTTGTCTCTAATGTTTCTGATTTTTATGTAATTTCTTCTATTCAATTAAGAAAGCAACCATCTCCAAAAGTAGAATTAACCACCACACAAAGAGGAAATAAATATAGACTGAAAGTGGAACACCTAATCTGAAAAGAAAGTTTCTCTTTCCTGAAAATGGAGGATGATGATGATTCAAATAAAATAAAAAAAACATAGTAAACAATATTCATAATATACGGTTTCTGCAGGCTACAGAAATCATTGTGAGGTGCTGTATACTGCAGAGTTTTATGACATTTTTTGGCTGAGTTCATGATTAGGAGATTACATAAGCTGTTTATTACTTGCTGCAGCCTATGGAGCGCAAAAAATGAACCGGTCATTTAATTTACACTAAATTTGTACCAGATAGCAGAAAAAAGCAAAGCAACTCACTGAAGACAAGAGCAAGCATTAAAATACTGCAACTGAGAAAACAGCATGATTTTCCAATATTGTGTTGTATAGAGAAAAGAAATAGTTTGGTAAAAGACAATTAGCACAAAAAAAAAAAGCTCTTGAACTCTGCCTGGACCCATGGATTAGTGCCTAGCAACAGAAATGCCTGCATGTGTATTCACGTGCACGCATGCAATGAGCATAGGGGCTGTGGACGGACAAGGGAAGAGCTTGAGAATGACATGGGGGAAGGGAGGAAAAGAACATCAATTCAGTTTTCATGTTTCCCCAAAGTCTCAACTAGAACTAATCAAAACGAATTCATCTGAATGTCTGTGATGGCCAAAATTTAGTCACACACAGTCTGGCTGTCCAAATGAATGGTGAGGAAAGGGCTCACATCAATCAGTTTCATCTAAGAAGATTGGCACAACTTCAATAGGGATTGACAGAGTTCAGTGCCTGCCAGACTGATGAGCCAAGCACCAAGCTGAAAATGTTCTGACTATTCATAATGACATTGCAGTCTAGAGCCTTTGATTAATTAATTCAGGAACTAAAGCTTTCAGTTACTGTAAGAAGAATACTCAAGGTAGCTATTTCTCATCCTTTACAGTATATGGAATCTACATCCCACTGCTCTGCACACTCAAGTTTGCACCGGTACCATTACTGGAATACCTTTGCTGCTGTACAGTGTCTAATGTATGCCCCAGTTCCTCCCCTCACCCAAACAGTTCACTTTCCTACAAAATACGTAAAACAAGGTAAACATTCAGTGACTTGCCTTTCATTTGCCTCATTTTGTTAAATGAGTCTTTTTCAAGCCACAAAATAAACATTTGTCTTAATTTTTACTAATAACATTATCTTTCAGCACTCTCCAAAAAATCTCTGACCAACAGCAGGGCCCTCACACAGCACTGCTAGAAATGTTGCTATGTAGCATCACACATGCAGACAACTAACAGCTTAAAAAAAAAGTTGACCATTTTATTGCATAATTGTTCAGACAGAAGAAAATTCATTTTCATTAAGGTAAGACCTTTCCACTGATTGTCAGCCCTAAATCTGTTTAGAAGGCAAGGTGTCTGCTACATTAACATATGCCAATTAAACAATATTGAGTAACACAAATAGGGAACTCAAACAAGTTACTCTGAAGTTAGGGGGCTCCTGCTACACTTTCACTGGGAATGCAGTCGGTCACACTGACTGTTTAACAGGGAAGACACTGTACAGAAGTCAAAGGGAAGTTCCTGTTCTAAGCTCTTCCCAACCTAAGTTACTTCACCAATATTATCCATGTATTTGAACTGAGTACCTGATACAGATTTGGTCCCAAAGCAGTTGCCAATTCTTTCTTCCAGTGTGCACCATTTTTTCTGTTTAGTATTGCTGCTTTTTGTAGCATGATACTTTGCTAATGCCACACAAAAAAGCATTTTAAAGGAAAGCAACAAAACTTGACACAAACACTAGAAGAGAGATCCCATCCAGATGAACAGCAACAAGGAAAAAGGAAAGAAAAAAAACCCACAAAAAAACCCCAAAACAAACAAACAAACAAACCAAACCAAACATGGCCAAAATGATTAAAGTTGGGAGAAGTTATTAAATTACCATACTTCCCCAGCATTCACTTTGCACCATGTTATGTTTTTTGAGATTCCACTTGTCCAAAAATACTCACGTGCTTCTTCCTGGAACAAAGTCAATCATCCAGTATAATTGTGGCTCCCATAAAAGGAGAAATACAGCTCAAGTCAGACCTGTGCTGCTTTGTTATGAAAGTGAAGAAGCATTTCCTTACTTTTAATGGCCCTTTTTTTTTTTTTTTTTTTTTTTTTTTTTTGTAAAGAGTAAATCTCACCTGGCAGAAGACCCCTAAGCCCCAAAGGACAGAGGACTCACAACACAGCGGCATGAAGGGCCCCTAGAGGCCACCTACAATGAACATCTAGTGGCAATACAACTGGCAAGAGGATGCAGCCCTGCACTCAGAAATCACAGGATTCTCCAAATTACAATCCATTTGTAAGGCACACAAGAAGACTATAAGGCCTATTGTAATCCAAAAGTTGTATTTATAGGCTTGTGGTTGTTCACAGCTTTCTTTTTAGATTAGAAAGTTTCAGTTTCATTTCTGTTGTGAATTAAATAGTCCATACAGAGACTATTTTCTTCTCCTTAGCTCCATGAAGTATGACCATTAGGACATTCTGGCTTAGTTCAAGTGATTTAGCTATGTTTCTCCCTTCCCTTGTTCCTTCTCCAATTGAAGATTATATAATTCCTCTTTATCTGCAAAGCCTAGGGAAGCCTACAGGTAGAAAACAGTGTACTAACTGATTACAAAGCAACAATGGGTAAAGAACGATTTATTTCCTCTTAAATACATACCTCCTAAACAAGTGGTCTGCAGTAGTTTCTTGTAGGAAATGAGAGTCTTGTAATGCCAGTACCCAATTCTGTATTCAAAAAAAAAAAAAACAAAAAACCCCAAACCGAACAACAGTTACACCAAAGCAGAAGGACGTGCACAAGACACCCATGGAAACAAAAAGACTGATAATTTAAACTGAAGTATTGAAATCAAGTACGTCTCAATGCAAATGAAACCACTGATGACTAAAGCAAAGTCATCCCATCAATAATGTCTACACACAAACACGTGTTCATTTCATTTTGACCATACATAGCATGACACTTTCCATTAAATGGGTAAAAGTTGACATGGAGAGGAGACTTTTAAAATCTTTACTGCCTCCTTCTACATGCTGTGCGCTTCAGACTCCATGGCTCTTGGCACAGTCACCTCTATGAAAGCTACAGAAGTTCTGCAAA
The DNA here is from genome assembly GCA_024605025.1 of Megaceryle maxima. Taxonomy (NCBI): domain Eukaryota; kingdom Metazoa; phylum Chordata; class Aves; order Coraciiformes; family Cerylidae; genus Megaceryle; species Megaceryle maxima. The sequence goes on from JANHGN010024409.1 coordinate 10,650, forward strand.
TTGACTAACAAGATTAGCAAATCTGCGCTTGACTTGTTCAATAAGGTGTTGATGCATGCAGATATATTTGCCGAAATGACTTCATCCAACAGGCATCAAATCTCACCGGAGCCCCTTCTATTTTCAGTCCCTAATCCCTAAACCTCTCTAACCTGCACATAACACAAAAAAAGGAGCTGAAAAGGAAGGAGAGGAGATAATGATGCCCGCTGCGAAGGCAGCCGATCAGGCAGTGCCTCCCCCAGCCCCTGCACACACAATCAGCGCCAGCTGTAGGCCAATTAAACCCAGCCGCTCACAGGTGTTCACAGAAATGACTAACACAAAAGAAATTCGCACTTCAGAACTGCAATATTTAAAAGCTTTGAGGTGGAACCAAGAAAGATAAAAGCCCGAATTAAGTTTATTGCCACCTTGCGCTTCACTCTAATGCAGGTTTTGAACAGGGCCTCCCATTGGTATTAAAAGTTGGATGAACATCTGCATTTAAAATACAAGAAACCAAGCACGTGAAGTGCTTTTAAAACACCAGTTGCCATAGTAGATGGGGGGGTTTAGTATATGTTCATTTATTATTATAGTTGTACGGCAATATGGTAAAATATATTTGCCAAGTGGGCAATACAAGCTCGACTCTAAGTCAACATAATATGCTAGATTGCTTAGATTTTCATAAATATTTTTGGTGCTTATTTTCCCTAAACATAACTCTCATTTCCCAAAATAACAATTTCTTTAATTTTTAATGAGAACAAAACCATGGTAAGATCTTATCATGCTCTCTTACATTCAGATTAAAAACCACAAGAGGGGAGAAAAAGGAAGAGAGAGGCAGCCCCCTGATAACTCTCCTTGTTCTCTTAAGTGGTCAAATGACAGGAACTATCCAGTAAGTGAATTCTTTCCTTCTCTCTACAGAGCAGCAAACAAAGTATCTGTAAAATGAATTTCTCTTCATGGTCCTATACCAAAAATATGTATACAAATTAACATCCAAATGTCTTTAATTCCCATGATATGTCTATTAAGCAGCAATTCTCCATAAGGCTGTTTAGCTATCCAAACAGCAGCCTAAAATTATTATCTCTACAAGCTTTCCATAACTTATCACTCAGTTCCTATGAAAAGCCATTAATTTTGGTCTCTCTCATTCTTGGTCTCACAGGAAATATTCTGCAAAGGGATGTAATAAAAATGTGATTTCTGCCATCATTTCATTAAAATTCCCTGTTAAATTTCTATCTGAACAGTGTACATAATATAAAAAAACTCAGGGCTCTTATTAATGGTGCTGTTCCTTATGATACGGACTTTAAAAAATAATGAAGACCATTTCTTACTTGTAAGAATATTGTTCATTTTTCATTGCTATTAAAATTTAATCTGGAAGTTGTTTAAAAATGTTTAAGTTTCATTACATTTCAACATCTTAAGAAGGGGAAAGAGCCAGTGAGTTCATGAGCAGGAATGCTGTCACTCATCTGTCTCTTCCAGGGATATCTCAACAGTATATCATTCAACCCATCTATGACTCAAGACATCCATTTGCAGCAGTTTACTGCCTACCTAGCTCATGAAAGCACCATGAGACAATGAAGACCTTCAACTCCCAAGGGTGGAAAAAGATAAGAGGATAGAGCAGCAAATCACTTCCTCTACTTCAAGGTATCTTTGAAATTTCAGAACAGGGTTTTGGGAGGTGTTGGTTGAGACCCGGGGTTTATGGTGTGGGTTTTTGTGTTTGTTGTTTGTTTAGATGTGGGGTTTGTTTTGTTTTGGTTGGTTGGTTTGGGTTTTTTTGCAGAGAAGTGGGTATTTTTGCAGGACTTAACTCGAGGTGAAAACAGTGCAGAAAATTAAGGTCAAAATGCCACGAAAAACACATTGAGAAGACACTGAGTCTTGAATAGGAGAGCATTCTTAGCAACCACTCTTCTTAGATGTCAGCTGGAATTGCCTTTCTGAAACCGGAGAGCCAAGCTCTGTAGAAGCACAGCCTAGTTCTCAAAAGTGGAAACAAGCCATCCCCATATCCTTTCAAAGCAACACCAGGTTATTTCACATTTTAAGAGCTTTTTAGATGGTACTCATGGTCTAACTTTAAACAGCCATCTCTCTGCTTCCTTATCACTACATACTCAGTGGTGAGACAAAGGTCCACATGCGTACCAGGGTGTTTTACCTGCCTCACTGGCTCTGATGCAAGGGCACATCCCTGCCCTCTCAAGTAGTGCTCAACACACTTAAGTCAAGAGAATGAGACATTTTGTGGCAACACTGAGTTAAACGAACTGACAGTAACCCACCAAGAAAACTAAAATTAAACTATCAGAACTAGGACATGCATCTCTCTGTAAACATTGTACTTAAGCACTTTCTACAATCAGGTCTTTTATTCAGGAGTTTAATTTTAGACATCTAAGTATAAAAAATCTGGCCCATAAATTTAATGGAAGTGCACGATTGCCAAGCTGAGAATGTTAAATCTAATTTTAGTTTTTCTTTGCATACTTGTTTTTTCACACAATTTCTGCAACTGAATAGAAAAATATCTGTGATATTTTCTGGGCTGTATTCACCATACTCATTTTAGTCATTGCATTTTATGTAAACGTAGTAGCCTACTCCAATAT
>JANHGN010024410.1:31934-44064 GCA_024605025.1 Megaceryle maxima
TTTCAAACTCACATTTGTAATTAAGTCCTAAACTGATCGTGTCTCATCAGAGTGGGAGCAGGTGAACAAGATGTCCTCGAGGAGGCCAATACTTAGCACCTACAATTCACCTTATCTGCGTACCCATCCCCAGAGACCGGTGGGACATCTAAGGATGAACAGCTCCAAGGATGCATTCAGCCCTACCACGGCAGAAATATTGACTGTACCTGTATAAAGAAGTTCAGCTTGTGTCTAGCCAGGACCTGCCAAATCTCTACAGGCAGAGTGATCTGTCATAGCATCCAATCTGATAGGTTCCTCTAAATACAGCTTCACTTTTCCTTGCCTGGATTTTCCTTAGGGTTTTGCAGCCCAACAGGGTCTGGAGGTTGGTTTGCACCATCCTTTCCCAGGATCAGCTGCAGCAGGTCCCTCTCCCTGTCTGTAGTAGGGCCACTGATGCTGGAGATGCACAGGCTGCTTCCCTCCTTTCCCAGCATGTCCTGGCACAAGACAAAGCTAGTCATGAATGCTTCTGGCTCTGTTGAAGAGACCCTGCAAGACTGAGAACAGTCGTGCTGGCAGCAATGCCCATGCTGGCTGTATCACTCTTTGGGTACATGTGGGCTTCTCAAACCACAGCTTGGGGATCCTAAGAAGGCTAGGGAACAGTAGCACAAGATGGGCTGGAAATACATTCCAGGGTTTATAACAAATGCACTAATTGCTGGCAGCAGTTGGTTCCTCCAGGGCAGGGAGGTATTTACAGCCATTACATTTATACACTTTTGCATTGCTGGGTGGTAATTACACTCACTTCTATGTCCTGGAAAAGCTGAAATGTCATCTGGAAAACTGCAGCTGAGGAAGACAGGTGATCTGGCATGGCATCTCACCAAGGTTGCACCAAGCAGGGTGCGGGCTGCAGCAAGACAGGTAGCCCCACACTCCCAAATCCTCAGGTGATGCTTACAGTTTGGCCACTAGAGAGGAGCCTTTCATGCCTCCAACCTACCCAGCTAAGCATGCAGAGCTTAGGAGAGTGAATACTGCATTGGAAACTGACTCTAATCCCTCTGCACCTCTGTCCTTGTCATGGGGGGCTATGATGATAAAGATGCTCTGTTTGCAGTCCTGTGCAAGTACCACCAGGACCAGCAGCTAATTTATGCAGAAATTATTATTCAAATCCACTGCTGTGCATGCCAGCCAGAACACAGCAGGACTATGCTGATCTCCCTCCTCATACCCACCCATACCCTTATGCTTTTAAGAGGGTGCAGTAGCCAGGGACCCCTAAAACACCCTCACACAGCTTCCCAGAGGAGCAAGAAAAAGACAGATATCATAACTTCCCTTTAAAAAGCAAGTCAAGAAGGGAAACAGCTGCTCCTAATGACCCAATCCATCAAGCTAGCACTGGCCCCGTCACTTGCCTCCTAAAAGCTCCTGATCATCAGTGATTATCAAAGCTGGCCCTGTGCATTTTGATCAGGCACAATCAAAACTGAGTGCAGCTGAAAGAGCTATAAAAGCCTGTGCAGAGCAATTGGTATGGAGCCCTGGCTGGGGGTCAGGCTGTGAGTTGGCTGGCCATGGGCTGAGTTCTTGCCCTTGCCAGCCTGCAAGCAAACAGCTTGCTCTGGAGCTGAATGTAAAAGAGGAGAAATGCTGTGGAGGTCTGTAGGGCTTCACTGGCAAGAAACATAATGAGGTCTTGGGAAATGGCCTCAGGCAGGAGAGCTCCCCTGGCACATTGGGATATGTGACCTGCAGGAGGGAATAAAATGCATCAGATGTGATGGGTCACATTTCACACACAAACAGGGGCTGCTAGTGCTCAGAAATTCCTTCTTACAACTCATGACAACACTGCAGGCAGACCTCTTTCACCTGACATGAACCATAGTGTTTTGCTTGCAGTTGTTTTGTGGTTTGTTGGGGTTTTGGTTTTGTTTTGGTTTTTTTTCCCTTCTGGTGAAAATGTTTCAATCAGAAAGATTTTGCTGGAGAAATGTGGAGCTAATTTTAAATCTAAACTTGCTGGTGCTTTTTATGACGGCTAAAGCTAGTGAACATGCAGGGAGATCCACAGGGCAGTCACTGAGAAAATGCTCCACCTTCTTGATTGCAGTTGCTGCCAGGACAGTATAGGCTGGAAAATAGGCCATAAAATGCATCCTGTTTTGGCCACTGGATTATTTGAGACTAATGAGTTAATTTATTCCATGCTCAAAGCCTTATCTGTAAAGCCAAGTTAATACAAGGAATCACATTCACTCCGAAAATGAGATATGCAACCACAGCTCAGTAAAAGGCCTGGCAACAAGCATGGCAGAATGAGAATGATGCTGTTTGGGTATCTATTTAGTGAAATTGCAAGTAAGATCATAGTAATTAGCAATTCATAAAGAGATTAACATCAGACAATTAAATAATTGTTTTGATGTGTGATAGTTGAAATCAGGTCTACATGGTGATTGTGAACTGTGAGCTGGGGTCAGCGGCCACCTAGGAGCTGGGTGTCTGGCTGCAGTGATGAGACACACAGGCACAATGACAGCTTTGATGTGTGACTTCATATTCTTAGTTTTGTGCACCGGTTTTGTGTGCCAGGTTAGCCCCTCTTCTGCTGAGAGAAAGCTCAGGTTTGAAATGGATATCTGCTCTGGTGCTGGTCTGGAGTTGAGACCATGGGGAAAAAATAACAAAGATTTGCTTCTTCTTACGGAGGACTCTTTACATTTCAGTAGGTATTTGGTGCAGCTCAGAGGTCTGATTTCCAGTATTTTATCATGTCTCATCAGAGCTTCCAGTTGTGCTAAAGACTGTCTTGTCATTTTGTGATTTCTCGACATCTGCTGCAGTGCTAATTCCTGGGAGGAGATGAGCAGAGCTGAAATGGGCAAGCAGAAGATAGATGCCAGCAGGATTCAGGCATTTCACACATTTACACCACATGGACACACGATGCTGTATCAGATCAAAGCACTGCAGCTCTGGCTCTCAGCCTCCCCCCCCTTCCTGTTCCAGACTCTGTCCAAGCACTGTCCTCCCTACAAAAGAGTACCAAGAAAGTTGCCTAAGGTCATGGAAGGAGCCAAGGGCAAGGCACTTTCAGCAGTATTAATGCAGCCTTCAATTAGTGCATCGTGTATGTGTCCAGGAGGCTGCAAGTGCCCTCAAGTGAGGAAGAAGAGGGGTGTTAGCGATGAGGTGGGGAGGCTGGCACATCACATGCAAGGATGTCACATCCTCTTCACTGTATCAGGCTCCCTGCCTTTGAGCTGAGCCTGGTGATGGGGACATAGAGTGCCTGCAGGGGTGGCAATGCCTGTAATTAGCAGTTAATGTATTTGATTTCCCTGGGCTTGATTATTTCAGTGTGATTAGCAGGACCTGTAGCATGCCACTGCAGACACAACATCACCTGCTCCCTGCCTGCTCTGAGCAGCAGGTAGCAAGGCAGGGCTAACAAGGCTGTCTTCTCTCTGCTGTGCATTTTGGGCATGTGTTCCTTGGTGGAGGTCATCATGCTGGGAGTGATCAGAAGCAGTCAGCAACGCCATGCTCCTGCCCCAAGCTGAGCCCAGTACTGCCTGGCTGGGTACACGGCTAACAGCTGATGAGAGCTCTTACCTCCTCCCAGCAACTGATTCCTGTGCTACACTGCCCGTATCATTGGAAAATGTCCCCTAATGTCTTACTTAAACCTTCCATGCTGAGTGCCTGTGATTGGTTTTGTCTGTGCCTAGTGGAGGTGTGCTCTGCTTATTCCAGTCCTCCCTTTTATGTAGCTGGAGACCTTTCCCATCTCCCCTCCACCTCCTACTGCTCCGGATTAAGCTATCTTTTTTTTTTTTGCAAGTCTTGATCAAGGCATAAACCCCTAAAGAAGCCTTCTATAAGGTCATGCTTGATGAGCAGAGCTGGAGCAGAAAGCATGGTAGGAGGGTGATTTCCAGCGGGTGCCACCTCTCCACCTCTGCAGGAGATGCTCCTAACATGCTGGTGCAGAGCAGAGGGGATGCCAGAACACCTGAGAGTGGTGCCTAACTTCTGGCAGCCTCCCTTTTGCAGTAAAATGCTCAGAGTTCAGCTGCTGATCCAGAGCCATCCTGAAATGTTAGGACTGTCATTAACGTGATTAAAGCTCTAATGAAATGAGATGAAATGAGATCAAATACATAGACCTGGTCAGCATGACACACTAGGCACCTAGTGATATGTAAAGAGCTTTAAGCCTCTGCTGAAAGAAGTAAATCTTTATCTTTCTGTCCATATAACTCTGGCCCCAGGAGGAGGTTGGAGCGGACTGAAATTTCAATCCAGTGTGCATTTACCTACAGTCAGAGTTTCCCAGTGCCGAAGAAACTGTATCTGGTTGGATAATGGCTGCATTTTTCATGTTAGGTTCCTGGTTTTATCTGTGGAGTAGGTTTATCTCCTTCTTTGTGATTAAAATTACAGCAACACAATAATATCGCTATGGGCATCTCTAATATTCCCTGTCTGGCTATCACCATTACTTCTAGACCCATTTGTATGGTGAAGGCTTCAAGCACATGTGAACATAGACAGTCCTTCTTGTAATTTATCTCAAAGCTGTGGTCTCACTCCTGCATGGCACTTTGAACATTTCATGGGGAAACATATCTCAGTATTTTTCATCATGTTGTCCTGCAGGGGGATGCATGGACAGCTTGTGGGGTTCACAGGAGGGACCAAGGCATTGGTCAGTGGGCTTTAATGCACCAGAAGTCTGCATCTCTGCTGGGACATGCACTAAGAATTGTGTAGCAGTCCCCAGAATAATTGGTTTTAACTGTGTTTTTTCAAGCTGTGTGGGAAAAAAACATTTTATCCAGCCAGGGTGGCTAATGACAGCAGCAGGACACAGGCTGTGCACCACAAGCTTAGAGAAAAAAAACTCTTGGAGGGGGCTTACAGCAGATGTGGCTTTCCCAGGGGTATCCAGGCCATGACTGTCATGCTGTCCCATCTCCTCATCCCAGTGCCTCCTACACATACTAGGATGTTGGAAATGGTGGAGACATGAGACCTGTCCCAGCTGCAAAACAGCTGAATGTGGGCAGTGACTGCAGCAGCGCAGGGGAGCATTTCATTGAGTGGGGCAAAAGAGGCTGCAGTGGAAAATGTGTCCTGTCTTGTTGGTAGCCACCAATCTCTTGTACCACTAGAGCCCTGCCTCAGCTGCCCAATGCCCTGTCCTGGTGCACACATTCAAATGAACACCCACGGGCTCCAGACAGGGTTATCCAAAGTGGCTTCAGCCAAATCCCTCTGTTGGCATGGATTGAGCTAGTCCCAGCAGTGGCACAGATGGGAAGTGGGCTCTGATGTGAATTAATGAGACCTCCAGAGAGGCAGACCCCTGCATCTGCAAGCTGGGATGTCTTCCTGGTGTCCCCAGGCCACCACAGAGGACATCTAGCTGGAGAGCCACAAACATGGACCTGACCTGTGAGGAGAGATAACAACCCACAACCCTACATTCCCCTTCCCCATCCCACCTGCCTTCTCATGCAGTGCAGTCTGAGGCAGACCCTCTCCAACACATCACTATCAATTTTCCACTCCTTGAAACTGACCTGGATGTTTCCAAAGCCTGAATCTTAGTGGTGGATCCCTATTACAAAGGCTTTAACAATGCCCTGCTTGAGGACTAGCGATCTGAAAGTATGTGTCCAGAGCCTACATCTTTCATTGCCAGGCTTTGCCATCTCACAAGCTGCCATTCCTAATTGCTAGTAAATTAAGATTTGCATATGCAGTTTAAATCAACTGGCTGCAGTCACTGATGGGACTCAGACAGCTGACAAACCTCCTTGATGCACCAGAAAAACATCTTGGTTCCATTGCTCAATCAGGCAGTTATTTTAGCTCGCCCATTGTCAGGAGATATTTCAGAAGCACTGTGAAATGAAATAAATTTTTAAAAATTCTGATCCATGGAAATATTTGAGATCTCAGGGCTATTTCCTGTCTTGCACCAAGACAAAAATATGACATCTTTTAACTTCTTACAAGCTGAGTTCCAGGGTGGAAGGAAGGCAACAGATGTAGATAGATTTGATAATTTAAAATAGTTTCATGTTAGTCTCAATTTATTTGTTTGTTTGTCTAGATTTATTCCAATGTTGAGATGGGTCCATTTGGATTCATCTGCAGCTCTCTGGTTTGAAAATACCTTGGCAGACCATTTCACTTTAATAGCTATTGTTCCTTTTTCCCCAAAAAACATCTGAGCTGGGAAAGTTGGGGTTTTTTTGTGACTGACTCTGTTCAGCAAATAGTTTTGGTTTTGCTGAAGCAGCATTCTGGGCAAACACAACGTTTGAAACTCCAGATATGTGGCGTGTAAATGTATTTCTGTCTCTGGATGCAGACATATTTTTATTGTATTTATTTTAGGCAAGAAAGTGAGGATTTAATATCAATGAGTTGCACAAAAAGAAGCTGGAAAATTTCCATTTTGGATGCAATGGCCCGGTGGTGCTTCTGAACATCCCACGCTCTCACCACCATGGCTCAGTCTTTCCTCTGGCTCATAGTCAGGAAGCCCCTGAGCACTTCCAAAGACCTCAGAAGGAGGTGCCCTGCAGTCTGGTGCCCTGGTTACACCACTAGGCCATGTGCAGGCATGGCCAGCATGGGGCTCCTGAAGAACCAGCTCCTTGGCTAGTCAAAAAACCCAGCAAAACAAATGGATAAAAGGAGCTGCACTTGGCACAGAACATCACATGAGCAAACCCATCTGGAGATGTTCTTCACGCTGATTTGGTGCATGGGTGTGAGGTGACCTGTGGCTACAGAAAGACATGTATGTACATCAGGTCCACGACATGGGTCCCCATCTAGGATGTTCATGCTATCACACTGGGTCTGTCTGAGTTTATTTGGCTCTGGTGGTGCCTTGCATGACAGTTTTGTAAAGCCTAAGCCTAAATCCAGCTTTATTCCTGGGCTAGCCATGCTTTCTGGGAGCTCTAATTTCTACCTTGTTAAGCAGAGAAAACCCAGAGATGACATGCACTTAAAAATGTGCTTTTGCTTGGATTGCTGCCTCTGCCCAGGAGAAGGTGCTCAGCAACCTGTGTAAGCTGTGCCTGGTCTGAGTGTGCATGCAGGGTATAGCTTAAGAGGTTTACTCCTCCAGCTGAGGAGTTCAAAATCATGACAGATTTAGAAAATGCATCCAAGAGCCAAGGCTGGGGTCAGTTCCACAACCTTCTCACTGGGTTTGATGAGCATGGGGCTTGTTGGCCACTTGGTTTTGTTCCTTTTCTACAGGATTAGATTAGCTAAAGCTACCCAAAAAATAGTCTTGGCTGCTGGTGGGGAGAAACACAGGCTCAACATGCAGCTGCTGAGAAGAAAAACCTCAGAGTTGGGTGTAGAGCACTTTGAAACTTTTACAACTTTGAGATAGAAATTCACTTGGATACCAGTCTTCCTGCAAAGGCTGTGGACCTAGGGGTGAGCTGGAGAAGGGAGAAATGTTGAAGGGAGAGACCATGTTGAATAGGCAAGATAGACTGATGGGTGGTGCTGGAGTTTGGTCTCATTGGGCTATCCCAGGCTGCAGTCAGTCCTGAGGACAAACACAGCCACTGGAGCTATATGCAGAGGAGGTTTTCCTCCTGTTTGACACCCCACAGGCAGCTGCACTTTTGTGATGCCCAACCTGATGCCTCCAGTCCACATGGCCAAGAGGAAAATACAACTCTGAACAAAAGAAAAGCCTTATTTCATCTCTACTGTGCTCCATTTCTAGCCTACAAAGTAAAAACGTGCTTTTTTTTCTGGGAATTTTCTGACCGACTCCAGCTGCCTCCTTCATTTGGCTGAAGCCAGCAGCAGGCTTAGAAATACCAGGTTTAATTAAAACAATCTTTTATGTTCTGATGCAAGCCTTATTTCCTCTACCTGGTGAGAAATGGCTCTTGCCTCAATCAGCAATTGAAGTCTGAGATTGCTGTGCTGAGCAGAACGGTTGCCACTTTCTGTTAATTAAAGCTCATTTCAAGGCTGTGCAGCCCAGCCGGCCGGAGAGCAGCTCCCAGAGTTTGTCTCCAGCCACTCCCAAAGTTTGTCTCCAGCCACTCAGGACCTGCAAAGGGATGTAGGCATTAATGGGATGCAGAAGGAAACCTGCCAGCTTCCATCCTGTTTTGGTGATTGCAGGAGCAAAACATATATAATTTGTTTGGTTGTTGTGGTGGGGTTTTTTTCTCTGAGAAGAGTGCTTTTGCAACTGTTTGGAGAGCCTATATTAAAGTGATGGTGTCTCCAACTGCATACACTGACAACATTATCAATTCTCCTCTTTGATTGCATTTCCATTCCCACCAGGACTTCACGCTGCCCAATTTATGCTCTCCCATTGGATGCCAGAAACTTTTGCTCCCCATCATGGTTCCTATGAGGTGCTTCTACCCTAGACGTGCAAGGGGGTTTATGTGCTGGACACAGTGCTTCCCCCCAGGTATCTGGGAGCAGTATCTGGGGGAGCATGGCATTTCCCAGTATGTGGTGTGAGGAGAGGGAGGGAATAGTTTCTCCTGTCTGGCAGATTACCAGACCAGCTCTAAATAAGAGTTAAGGCTGAAACAATGGGATCACTGGAAACAGATTTACATTAGTGGAATGAAGTTACCAAAAGACAAGTACAACACTATTCATTATTAAGACTCTGCTTAACAATAAAGGTCTTCCCTCACTGCATCAGAACCTCATTTAGCTTCTTTCTTCTTTTCACATTAAGCTGTAATCTCTCTCTATTAATGTAAGACACAGTTTCTTTCTATAAAATAACTATTTCTCTTCACCAGCCTCCAGGAGGTGAAGGTGAAGGTGGAAAGAATCCTTTCCTCTGTGCTGTCCCAGGTGGAAAAGTCCTTGTCTTACTCTGTTGCCCAGGCATTTGCCAGACTATGAGATGGCAGGAGGGTTGACCCTGCTCTTTCTGAAGGTCTCTTGCACTCACCTGTACCAGATGCCCTCACCAAGGGGACCTGGCTCCAGCTTTCTACCCTGCTGTAGCCCCCTGAAGACACCCTTCATTAACATTTGTGATCAAGTAGTGGAGACAGCTGAAGGCTTTTAAATTTAATGGGTGGCTACTAACAGGCACAGGCATGTTTGGCTGAGGAGAGAAAGAGATGCTTGCACAGGCAAACCATATGGTATCTCTCTCCAGCTGGTGGGCACATAAACAGGAACCCCCTAATGGCTCTGGGGTTTGTGGAGGATTGGATAGGATTGGGGGGAAACTCCTGCACAGAGTTTGGTAGGTGGTGGATTTGACAACTTGGTGGGCAATTCAGCCCCAAAAATGCTCATGCTGGACAGCGGTGAGCATTGATACGAGGAAGGTATTGGTGGCCAGTTTGTCTTTGGGCAAGGTCATGGCTTTCTGCCTTCTGGCCTCAGTACGCCAGGGTTTCATTTCCAGTTTCCAGCCCCATACCAGGGGCAGTGCAAATGAGGGGTCAGAGGAAATGAGCCAGTGTCCTGCCCTGGGGCACACCAAATAACCCATGACCAGGTGGTGAGGACTGTCAGACCTGCAGCCAGTACTGGCCACCGGAATAGCAGCTGGGCGGCCTGGTAGACTGCTCCAGCGTCACAGTGAAACTGGAGTTGTCTCTCCTGACAGGCTTGTCTATCCTTACCGCGGGCATGCAAGCCATGCAAACCACAGGAGAAGGGGTGAGGAGCTGGTTTCTGGAAATGTTTGCAACATGTGGGCTGTTGCTCCTTTCAGGCACAACCAGAGAGCAGCTTTTCAAGCAGACAACAACAGTTCTGCCAGTGGGTTTAAATCAACTGGAGTTTCCCGTAAATGGGGAGCCAATAGGATCCCACACCACCCTCCCACTGTCTCTTCATGAACACTCACCTCTTCCCTCCCAGCTTGGTAGCTTCACCCCGCCTGCTCCATCACCCAGTGCCCCACAGCTGTGGCCCTGCAAAGTGACTGTCACATAGCACAAGCACCCAGCTTTGCCCTGAGAGGCACTGGGCTGCAATAAGCCCCCGGGCAACACCATCCCATGCTGCTGCTCTCAAATGAGATGTCAGTACAGGGTTAAGGTTTTTGGATGCTGTGGCATAGTTCCCAGGGGAGCACAGGGGAATGGCTAGACCCAAGATATAAACTCAGGGAAGGGAGTCTAAGAATGTGTCTTGGGAAGCAAATGAGATGTTCTATCCACTGTAGCAGCTAGCATTACTGGCTTTTGCTTCTGGGCCATAAAGATCTTCTCCCATCACTGGAGCACAGTACAGAGTAAAGGAAGGACATTAGTAGCACATATTAGCAGCCAGTCCTAAGCAACATGAATTAATCCACAGGATCTTGCAATGTGGAGATTCTGAGAAGCTGCCTGCCTTGCTTCAGGGATGAAACAATTCCCAGATTTCAGATGGGAGGGGAGGTTTGCAGATCACTGAGGACAGTGGTGCCTCCACAGTTATGGACTTGATCTGCTTGCAAGGTCATGACATCCCATGAAGCCCCAGCTCTATTGGGAACCTGGATGGGGCAGGATGTCCTGCATTTGTCTACCCTACTCTCTCCCAGAAGCATGCGGAAATTTTCATAGCTTCTGGTCTTTGTCCCTGAAGAAGTTAGATTCATTCAGAGAAGACATGAGCAGTGTTTTGCAACTGCTGAGAGGGAAAGAGTTTCAACAACACATTTTGTCATGTGTGTGAGCAGGCAAGGAACACACAGCAGCTCTGCTATCACCACCCAGGTGATGTGTCACTCTTTCAAGCTTCCATAACTCACCTTTGGGCTGAATGTGTTTCCTGACCATTTTCCAACCAGTCTGTCCACGTGGTTAATTACTGCTCATCTCTTCTTGCTATGGTAGCCCTTAGCTTTCTGAGCCCATCAGAGTCCATGTATATATCCATGAAATAAGGGATAACTCAGAGTACCTCCCTGCTCCTCCATCTTTTGAAGGGTTATCAGAAGCTTTTCCCCAGGGAAAGAAAAAAATAAAAATTCTAAGCAGAACTTTTCCCACTAGATTTTTCCAAGCATATGCATCCCATTCCCTGCAGCACTTCCATTCTCTGCACTGCAGACCCCGTAAGGAGTCCTGTGCTTGCACTTCACTAGCAAACTCCCTCCATGCTAAGGAGAAACTACAGCAGCACCCAGATGCTGTACTCTCTACTGGTGCAAGACTGAGTATAGAACCAGGTCAGACATATCTGCAAAAGAAGCAATTGCAAAGGCACTCTCCAATCCCAAATATGCCCGGGAGGTCTGTGTCTCATTTTGATCCGATTCTCTGGAAAGTCCTTGAAGGGCTTCTCTATCCCTAAATGTTCCTCAGAGGTCCCCTTGCCAAACACAGGCCAGGTCTACCCTATTTAGTGAGCTGGAGCTATTGTCAGAGCTGACACTGCTTAAGATTTACTCCATCCTGCATGGAAGGAAAGTCCAAACCCTCACATCTGAGTAAATGAAACAGTCTGAGGAGACAATAGTTCCTGGCGCTGTGAGAGCTTGCATTAGTGAACTGGGGTTATGGAGAGCTCTGATCAATAAATATGTTGCCACGGCTTTTCAGAGCATCCATCACTTGTCAGGAAATGCATTTAGGCTAATACCTGCAGAGGGCATAAACCAGCCATAGGAATTAAAACCTGCTACATGCCAAATGGTAATGCACAATTTAATGATCACAGGATCTGATAAATAAGCAAAACTGTGAAATGAATAAATACGCTCTGGCATCAACATCTGCAACCCAACCTGGCCACAACTAGAGCCTCAAGATTAACCTGCAAGGTGCTTCTCTGAGCTCATCTGTTTGTAGTATGTGGGCAGAAAAGGCAGCAGCCTGCAGCCCTTTCCCAGGAGAGACCAAAGGACTTTCAGACACTAGGACTTTCTTGTCACCTCAAGCACTGGTGTAGATAGGAACATAGTAGGCTTTCTACACAGGGAAGGTTGCATCAAAGGTCAGGGAAATAAGCTCTTCTCCATGGCCATGCTGGGCAAAGAAACAGAGAGGGACTGAAACTGCAGCAAAGAAAATTTAGGCTCAACACCAGAGAAGTGGGGAGTGAAGAATTATTCCTGACTGACAGAGGTGAGTAGTGA